>CM068367.1:1308229317-1308354317 GCA_034769895.1 Magicicada septendecula
AATTATTAACATATTCGTAAAACAAACATATTCGTATTACACTTGTACATTTTTCCTAATTATATGCGTAACAAGTACTACAGTATAAGCTACTGCCACAAATATATCGTGTAGAAATTTACAAGTTCTATTATCGGAAGTTTCCTGATAATAGGGCTTTACTTACGAAACTCACATAGCATTATTAGTAGTATAAATAAATATGATACAATTGATGCATAATGTTAAATATGTACACCTAAATAATGCGAATCTTGAGATCTTATTGTAACTGTAATCGTTTTTAATAATCTAAATTTTATTATTACTCGTGGAAATCAACATTATAAAAAATTTACCGTTCATAGTCATAATGCTTGTATTCTTTAAAAATCACTCAATTCAAGTACGATACAATTAACCACATTTAATTGTATTAAAATGGTTTTAAACATTCAGTACAGTACTATAAATCAGGTTTTTATTTTAAAGACGGTTTTCTCTACGTTTTAATTATTCTTAAAAAACTGAATATTGACGCTTCACTTCTTTAGCATTGCTAACTAGACGAATAGCAAAAGAAACGAATTTTCTTCGACAGACACTTCTATCAAAAAGAGAAAATTGGTAACTATATAAGCGACTTCAGAAATTGGATTTTTGCTGCTGTGAGTACTCGACTTAAAATGAGCCCGTAACGAATCATTCCGGATGATAGAATGTCGGATAAAGGAGCCCTCCTGTAAACACAAACAATAACAAAAATCACCTAGTTAAATAATTGCAACATTCCACAAAACAAGTAAACAGTCAAACACTTGACATTTCCAATAATCCGCTTCCTAATAACACTGTAATCAATACACTGCAAACTAGTCTTAACAAATCCTTAATCTTTAATATCCTTATGCTGTAATAATTAATAATAATAATAATTATTATTATTATTATTATTATTATTATTATTATTATTATTATTATTATTATTAAATTGCAATACTAAAAATGACTGCACACACACACACACACACACATTCACTTTTTGCTACAGTCCGTTTCTTGATGTATATATTATATTAAATTTTTATAATGAATTTACCTCAAGATATTTCTTAAGGAACCTAAAGAAATATGTTGAGGTACATTCATTATGAAAATTAAATATTATATATGTATATATTGTAACGTATCGGTTTTCGTAGAGGTTTTAGCGAAAACTTTGTATGTGGCTTATTGGGTGTTCGTCTTATTTAATTAAACTCCCAATATTGTGTACGCCAATCTGTAATGTAGCAGTTTTCTTAGAGGTGTTAGTGTACTACAGTTACAGGTATATTGTTAATTCAGCCCCTCTATTGGAAGCGCCAATCTGTAACGTACTGCCTTGAGATATTAAAGTTTCCGCCTCTCCGCAGTCGCCACTTATGAATTATAATAACTGAAGTTTAAAAAATAAAGTATTTTGTAATGTTACTCAATTTAAGCAGAAATCGAGAGTGTGTGATTTGGGGTCAAGTAGGGAAGTTGTTCAGCCTTATGAGGAAGAGAGAGTAAGTACCGATTATTTACACTCGGTTTAGGCGATCTCGGAAATTTTTTTAAATTGTTCGCTGTGATTTAAATCAGCTGATTGCAATACGAGTTTCCACACATAGTTCAACCAGCCTACCCTATGGCGAAATATGACCCAATGTATCAATCTCTTCTATTTTGTGCTGAAATCTATTACAACTACCCACTACAAAAAATATAACACATTTTTATTATTCAATATTATTTTTCAATAATATTTATTAATTATATTATTGTTTTTTGTTTTCCTGCCACCAAAATACAAGTATCAAAATCGATCTTTACTTAATTAAAACATAATATCGACTTCCTCGAATAAACATGGAATTGTCAAAAGAAAAAAACATATATGGTTTTGTTTACCAAATTTTATACTATTTTTTAAAACATCAATCAATATATAATTCTTTTTATTTCCCCAGGGTTAAGGGTAAGTTCTTTTTGTTACGAGATGGTCAGAAATGGATAATTACTAAGCTTTACAAATACTGAAAAATATTAAATAAATTTGTTTATTTTTCCGTTTAGTATGTAGTTCCCGAATTGTCCGTAAGAGAGCAGCGTGCGTTTGTTTACTTTAGAACATGTGATTAATTTGGACTAGTTTTTGTGTTTTATATAACCATTCGGAATGCGTTTTCTTCGTCAACTATTAAACTAAATGTTTATATTACCTCTCTTCTTATGGTTCTTACTGGAAGGAAGCCTTTTCTCTAGTGAGGTCCGTCTTGAGTTGTAATTTCATTACCGTCTGGCCCATATTCTATTGTCAACTTGAAACATCACGAAACTAGGCCGAATCATCAGAAGGGTTCTCTTTCACAGTTTATTATGAAGTATAATCCTTTAACTTTGATAAATAAGGTATGATTATATAGAGTTCATATTGCTTTTCAAATTTGTACTACTTTTACACTTCTCCCAAGTTTCAATAAGGATATTTTAATAGAATTGTGGTAGCATCATTTTTTCAACTCGCCAGGTTTAATTTCCAAATTCGATTATTCACAATACTTGTTATTGTCGTCACTCTTAGTAACCCCAGAATATTTTTATTATACAGGCAGTTTGTAATTATTATAAGTTTATATTTTATTTACCGAAAAATAATTCTTTTTAATTCCGGTTTCTTTACCAATTTGGTTTACATAAGAGGTTTCTGTTCATTTTCTTATGACCTGGTATATAAGTATTTAATATTTTTATTATCTCTAAATGAATTTATATAGTATTTATTAGTCTCTCATAGTATTCCTACACTGCACTACTTCCTGTTGCCATTTCCCTCATATAGTATTATTTTAATTTTTATTATCCTTTGATATTTAAACTTTTTATGTTTTTTTTTTAAAACGAACCCTGGGTTATCTTATATTATAACACAAATATTTGAAAAAATATAACATTAACTTAGGTATTACAATTGGTTGTCTACACAATATAAATATTACAATAAATTAATAAAAATACAGAATCAGTTAGTAGCATTATAGTCTACTATCATAGTTTTATAATTCCCAAACCTACAGCACAATTCTGTAATAAGTTACCTTCACTTTCACTTTTTACCTCAATGGGTACACTATAACTCACTTGTCACTCGAATTGTTTATAATGTTTAGTGATATACTTTAATTTTGAGTTAGTCATAGGTTACCCATTTCTGACCTTTATGTTCTTACATGATTTAATTTATTGGGACCGGGTTATGTAACGTTAAAATATATATAATAAATCCTTAAAAGTCGTGCAACTCTCAACTGGCAGACACGCGGCCTTTGTAAATCCCAACTGCAGTCACGAGTTGTGCGATGTAGTCTGGAAACTTCCAGGTTACAATAGATTAATCATACAGGGTAAAGACTTTATCAGCTCGGCTAATCTAAGCCAGACGTCTCTCTACGCAGCTCTAGACAATTGCGTGATCTTGGTGATTTCGCAGCGCGAGACAACTGCCACGTAGAATACTACCCATATATTATGTGGTGTGTGTGTGTGTGTGTGTGTGTGTGTGTGTGTGTGTGTGTGTGTGTGTGTGTGTGTGTGTGTGTGTGTGTGTGTGTGTGTGTGTGTGTGTGTGTGTGTGTGTGTGCGTGCGTGTGTGTGTGTGTGTGTGTGTGTGTGTGTGTGTGTGTGCATACCCACATAGACATACATAAATCTAAACTTACAAACCATACAAACCAATTAATTGGTATCACGACTAGTTATGTGTCGTAGGTATATGTCTTAGTTATATCATCTCCTAAATTATGTAGACCGACAGACATTAATCAATATCTCAATTAAATTTTTCTTTTCCTAATAGGTTATTAATTAATAAAAACAAACTCCGAGCTAACACTTCTAAATTAAGTTTATGTGAATAAATGTTCGATCAAATGCGTTTTAATTTAAAGGTTCACTCAGTACAATATGCAAAAGGTCAAAGCGGCAGACCTTACCTCCTTCACCCACGTAATGGTGAAGAACCCTGAGTTCGATGTTCAGTTCCAATCAGTTTGAGCCTCAGACGACTACACGGTGTCGCAACTGAGCTCATCCCGCGTTCAATTTCATTACTAACATTTCTCATTTAAGGTTTGTACATCCGTGTATATCAGTGTTTCTCTATCCGTGTACACGAACACACACACACACATGCACAGGAGGGTCAAGGCAGCCAAGGGAATATAGTCCTTCCTTCAGGTCTATATACCCAAATAGATGAAATAACGTTTTTGGCTTATAAAATATAAAAATTAAAATGTTTTCAAAAAAGCTATGAAATAATTTAATCCTTAAGTTGGAACAATTATGCCACTACAGTGTCACTTCACGTCTGCCTGTAAATGAAATAAACACAAAGCACAAGCACAAACAAAATTGTGCGCGTGCAAACCTACCGAAAGTGTAAAATTTAGTTTCCCTCTTATACAATTCTGGATAAGCATTCCCCCCCCCCACACACACACACACTACGTGCATGCTTCATCATTAATATGCAACTGCTTAAGTACTGTGTTACATCGAAATGAACAAGATTTTCCCTAGTGAGAAATAACTGGAGAATATTCGCTCAGCTGTGGAGTGAATACCATTGTGTGTGTGTATACTAATGATGATTTATATTTATATCCAAATACAACGCACGCATATGCATTCTAAACACGTATAAATCTAAACGCACATGGTGTTATTAATGTACAGCCTGCCTACTGTTGCTGCACGTTTGAATTTAGAATTATTTTGTACTACTTCTCGCAGAATTCATAGAAAAATATAATAAATTCCAGAACAAGGTCTGGACAATGAAAAAGTACGACTCGCGTAAGCACATCAATGTATATATCCCGGTACGTATCCTTGTGCCGGTGTCAAACATTTTAGAAGGGATAATGCAGTCAGCTTGGGCGGGGCACGGCTAAGACTTTACCTTTATCGGCCTCGACTGTTCGAACCAAGGACAATATGAGAATCATATTGAACGCCTAACCAAGAGCAGATCGAATAGCCGAGTGCTGTCTCTAGGTTTCACCTTTATCGCCACAATCGGTGCGTATCTTGTAATACGATAGTGTGATTTCCAAGTCAATAAGGTCTGTGCGCTAGTCAACACTTTCTCTCTACTCATTTTGTAAGTTCTAGAACACGCCATACGTGAAGCACAAATACACCTTGTTTACATGTACTCATTCGTAAATGTAATTATATTTATTTACGTATTGCTTTGTTTAGTAACTGTCTGAGATATTAGAAAAGTATATATATTATATATTTAAAATTTATATTTACTTTACCTCAAGATGTTATTTTTCCCTTATTTGGAACATGTTTCAGGATCCTTAGTGATCCCATCATCAGCCTTTCTAATTATGAATCTTGTGGAGTACCTGTGTGCTGGTTGGCTGTTGTTATGGCCATTATTTTCCAAATAAGGGAAAACCAATACCTTTAGGTAAAGTAAATATCAATTTTAATTATATTATATACATCAAGAAATATACTGTAGCAAAAAGTGTTCGAATATATATACTGTATATGCAAAACGCTGATAATATCAAATTATTTCTGAGATGTACGGTATTATATTTCTTTGGTGAACATACATTTCGCATGTTTATTTCGCATCTACAGAAGCTATGCTATATTTTAACAATACTCGATCTGTATTTTGATTTAAATATTTCGAACAATGTAAGTTTATTTAGGCACTCGGTTGTATTGACAACAATGTTAAAAATGTTTAATTTTTAGGTTTTCATTTATTTTTCATAACATATAAATTTTAAATAAATCGTTTTGTTTTCCTATTATTTGTATCTGCTTTTAATTATATTTGTATATGTACTACAACTACATAATATATTGATTCCAGATTGCAGTGCTTTTAAAGCCGCATATTTACAAAGTTAATATGGTCCACAACTGTCTAAATAATAAACTCAGTTTCCTCATTTTCAAAACTTTTAACTAATATGAAGTAAACAAAAAATGGACACAAATAAATACACTGAAAAATCGCAACACATATAAACACGGTATTATTAATTCATTAACTGATGTCACCTTCTAAATATAAACAAAACAAAAATATTTATTTAAAATATTAAAATAACATTACCAACAAATAATAAACTTAAATTATAAAGAATTTCAACCATAAACTGTCAAAACAGCTGACCGCCCAAATAAACATTATAACAATCGAAATACTAATCAATTATTCATTAATATATGTCATAGCTTGTGGCGGAATAATTCTGCGAAACGCGCACACGGGGAAACAATAAAATACTCTTGCGGAAATAATTTAATATTATTGTGTAAATACATGTATTCGCTTGAGTACACAAATTTATTATTTACATTGAATGCATAAAATATACGCTATTTTTATGAATCCAACAAAATCACTTAGTTAGTTACCACTAACACGCCTTTCGAAGCCTGATTTTGTTTATGTATATTATAACGTTGCAGAAATCAGACCCTATAGGGGATCCACAAATATTAGATAAATGATAAAAGGTAAAATAATTTAATGAATAATAATGAAACAAATATACAAAATAGAATTAAGAAAGCAAGAAGGAGACTTGTAAACAAGAATAATAAATAAGTGAATAGACTAGACTGACAAACAAATGACTAAGACCCAACCCCAGAGATTGGCCAGATAAAGACAATAAAATGAGAAAAGACAAATTAATGATAAAAGGCACAAATGAGTAAAGCAAATCTAATAACTAACAATGAATAAAACAATACTAAAGAAAGTACACTAACCATAAGAAATAAGTAAGACAATTATTAGTAGGTAAGCTATGTTATTAGGAACCTTATCAGGATAAGAAAGTAAGACATAAAATGTTGAAAGAATAATTATAAATGTGTGTTTAAATATCATAGAAACCAAGAGTGAGAGATAGGTAGGGAGTGATAATCGTAAATAGTGAAGTGATGAGCAGATATTAAGAGAAACAATTCATAATTTTAAGGACAAGGAATGGTGAACAATTGTAACGATAAACCAAACCCTTAAAATGAAAGGGATAAAACCCCTATATTAAACCCAGAAATACAATACAGTATTTAATATAAACTAAAGTATTGTAATCTGTAAGAAATAACTATGAACAATATTTAATAGTAAAAGTGATGTGATAAGTGAGGAATAATAATAACTAATAAAACAGGTAGGACTGTGTAGATTAATGAGTTCAGTCAATGCAAATATAAGTGTACACAACCAAAAAGATTAAAAAACAATGTTGGGATAACAATAATAATAATTCCCAATTATGCTTTTCAATGAGTAGGGGGATTACCAATTTTGGTATTAGTTACAAAAGATCCCTATGTCTTTGTAACAGTTAATGTTGATGCAAAGAGTCATCAATAACAATAAGATACATTACTTATTCAGTCAGGAAGAATTAAGTTAAATTGTGTTGAAGAAACTGAACTGAGGAAAATGAGATTAATGTATGTTAAACAGTTTTGTTTGTTTAAAGAAAATTAGTTTATTTGTTTAGTGTTCATTGGAGTATCAACCAAGAAGGCATGACATTAAGTTAATATGTTTGTATTTTTTATTTATGCAATGATATTATAAAGATATGAGGAGTATGTTAATTTCAAGTAATAACATACAATAGAACAATTGTAATTAATAAGAAGGAATATGGCTGAACAATAGACAGACCATAAAATTATTTCTATTATTATGTTTTGTTAGTAGATCTAAGTGTTAAAAAGGTGTGTGAGAAATGGGAGTAGGAATAATCCAGCAATGATATGAACAAGCAACAGAGTAATCATAAATAGAAAAGAAAAAATATCAGATAAGAAATAATTTTGTAAAAGTATAATAACACTAATAGATGGTAAAACAGTTTCAAAGTAATTCAAAAGCCAATAAGTACGAAATTAAAATAAGCAGAACATATGTATTTAATAAATAATGTTTAAATAGAGCAAAATAAGAAATTCTATGATGTTACAGTTTAGGCCTATAAATTACCTAACTGTCTAACTTCAGAAAACCAATTGTAAACAATTGACTATTGTATTTGAATAATAAGACCAAGTAAATTATTTGATTACCATTAACTAACAATAATAATATGTCAGAATTGTAATAAACAGGATAAATAAGTGAAATATGTAATAACATAGCATTAGCAATTTTGTCCAAAAACATTAATACATGACCTAGACCAGCCTTGTGAGATGTCAAATTGATCTTTGAAGGAAAATAGGGACATCTATGTTAATATTTCATACATTGGTAATATCACCAAGGAACAATAACCATTATAAAATATTTATTCATTTTGAACAGAAACCCAGGATTTATAACAATAGGTTCAAATGTGTTTAACCAATAAGAGTGGAAGCGGTTGCATAACAACAAAACCTTATTATATTTTTGACCGTTATAAAACGAGAGTTACATTATTAACTATCCAGCGGTACAGACGCTATATTGACTTCGGCTCTATTAAAGGCTAATAAAGGAGAAAATAAGATCCAAATGGAAGTAAAATGAACACAAGAAGTCAACCATAGTTCCAGCAACTCAAGGAGAACAATAAACAAAATTTTTAAATTAAAAAATAAATAAAATTTGAATAAAAAAAAACAGACGCCAGAAGGAGAAGGGAAACGATACTATTGAAAATTAACGAAAGTACTATCACAACCTTGAAGAAATCCTGATGACCCATAACAAAAACAACATGGTTTTGTTAAGTATAAATTAAATTATCAATTATTACGAACTAAGACTGATTAACTTTTTTTACAATATATAACTCTCACTCTGAACTTTGAACACCAAATTCTTTCAAGGATTAATGGATCATATTTATTCACACTGTATGTAACTGTAAGATAACCTATGTCCGAAGCCTATAAAATTGACACACACTTTTAAACACCAAGAGTTGAATTTCATGTAAACCTTTTTAGTATTTAAGTACCACAAATGTAAGGTGGTGTACTTTATTTAACATCTTGTTTTAAATCTTTTCGTAACCCAAAGAACTCATTGGCAGAATAACTTGTGTAAATAGGAAACACTAGCGGCCATTGTGGCTTCACACGACTGCTGCCACCGTTGCTTTCCGCTGAGTGAAAATTAATTTGTTGCCGAAGCGAAACTTTATTATAATACTTTCTATTGTACTGGAGTTATCAAAAATTAGCGAATTTTAGACACAAATAAACAAGTACGAATCATTACTAACTATCCTTTGTTTTTATTGGAATTTTATTATATAGTTTGTGTTCTTTAGCGGAGAATAGAATTCTTTGCCAAAAATGTATGTTGGCAACACGTCGAACGACAAGCGAAATTCGAGTTCCCGCCAGTCTGCGAGGGTAATTCGAATTCATCATCACCGCACAGGAGACAAACTAATTTGAATCTTTTAATTGTTTCCTCAAAAACAATTTGGCGCCGATCGGGAATTAAATACATCAAACAAGGACAGGTAAGGATATCGGTACTGGTTATTCGTGCGTTCGCGACGGACGTAGTCTGCGTGAGATACGTTAAAAATTGACGACGACTTGGTAAGACGTTGAGAGTACGACATCGTTTAATTGAAAATAGAGACGAGTGATAAGGACGGAAGAGGGTACATTATAATATATATAATATTTGGAACAGATCAAATTTTATTATACTAATAAGGATATAGTGAGTGTGTAAAAATCACAAACAAGTCTATTATGGAGGAGATGAAAAATTATTTATTATACACACAAATATAGTTTTTAAAGAGGTATATTGTATTATAAATTGTCATGTATTGTAATTTTCAATAACAGTTTATAATGTTCGATAATATATCGGTTTTACTTGATTACGTGCAATCCTCCGCTTCCTACTGCCGCCCCTGTCCTGGCGTCCTCTTCTTCAGCGTCACTCCTTCCTGGCGTCCTCTTCGACCTGCCGTCCTCTTCGTCCGGCATCCTCTCGTCTTGTCGTCCTCTTATCAAATACGTTAAACACACAATGCTTATTATTTTCCCTAGAATAGTTTATTATTAATTGATATGTAAATTTTATCAATCTCAGGGTGAATATGGGTATCAATTTAATAAGGTGTATTAGTCGTACACCTTCCACGCAATCTTGAAGTGTCTTTATATTCCCTAAGCAGATATCTTAAACTTACACGAAAAGCACTATACTATATTATAATTCTATTTAAATAATTGACCCACCTGATGATATCTGATGATGATAGTGATATTATTATCGAAAAATTTGTAATTTACAAAATAAAAAATATATTCTTGTTAAAAGTTTTTTTTTATTAATATTAATAATATAAACACAAGAAATTTTGAGCATATGTCAATATATTATTTCTTTGTAAGTAAACTCGTTGAGTTTCCTGCATATCTTCCGTGTAATATCTTCAAATAAATACACTGCAATTAAGTTTATTTTCACCTGACGCACGTTTCACAGAAGTTATTCTGCATCTTCAGAGGTTTGCTTGAATTATAATTGAATGTTTCGCTTACAATATTAATTCAAACGAAACATTCAATTACAAATCAAACAAGCCTCTGAAGATACGGAATAATTTATATGAAACGTGGGTCAGGTGAAAATAAACCTACTTGCAGTGTATTTATTTGAAGATATTACATATCAATATATAATATCCAATATAATATAATATCCAATATATATGACATAATACAATATAATATAATATTCAATATCAATATATAATACCAGTACAATAAAAAATGGGCAACATTCACATACATAAATAATAAAATAACAAGCTAACAAAACTATTTAAAAACACAAACATAAAATAGCATACAAAACTAACAAAAATAATTTACAAAAACTAAATACAAAGATAATACATTACATAACATACAGACACAAAGATAATTTACATAACAAAGATAATACAACAACCAATGGTATTTACAAAATTGAATGCCAAGATTGCAATAAATGTTGCATAGGACAAACAAAAAACAACTGAAAAAACGTTATTTTGAACACCTAAACGCATACAAAAAAAAACAGAAATATATAAATCTAATTCATTTAATATTTATACATAAATTTACCTCAAGATGTTATTTTTCTATTTGGAACATGTTTCGGATACTATCTTGTTCCCATCCTCAGCCTTCCGGTTTTTTTGTCTGGTGAAGTACATATGTGTTGTTGGTTGATAATTGTGGCTTCCTGTTGGCTTCTGGTATTTCAAGTTGGTTTTATTGTGTGTGATTGTGGTGTATGTGTTAGTTTTTTGTGTATTTTCAATGTTGAGTGCTTTGAATATTGTGTCATGTTTTGTATTGATTTGTATTTGTTCAGGTATTAGTTTGTTTTCTGTTTTATGTTTGTATATTTGTAAGTTTTCCCATATGTTCATTATGGTGTCTTATATATTGCGACAGATTAGTTTTGCTAAATTTTTATGTAATGCTAAATTGGGATGACCCACACTTTGTAGCGATAACTTATCTGCAACAACTAATGTGACACAGTTTAAAGGGGATATCAGGTGTATCTGTAATAATAACTCTATGTAACTTGTAACGGTATTTCAAATTTATTTAGTAATAATGAAATTGTGCGCAAGGCACTTGATTCGACTTAAAAACATTCATTATTGCTTTGTTACTATGCCGTAAGGCTTACGCTGTATACATCCTTACTGACTAAATATTCTATTCTAATAATTACTTTATTAAAAATATCATTTCCTGCCTACTCAGTCAATTAGTGTGCTTCTAAATGTCAATGCTTAAATATCTTTTTAGATATTGTAACGAAATTCAAAATATTAATAGCTACTAAATTTATCTTTCTTTTTCAGTACTAATTTATAAAACTCTAATTTTTACTTAAATGTTTTGCATTCTTTTCATTTCAATACTAATTTGAGCTCGCGTTTACGTTAATCTTACTTCAATAATATCTACCATTTTAACTCTATATTTACAAGAAACATTGGCTCTTAACTTTAAAGTAAAACAAGAATGTCTTTAATTGTCTTTGAGTTAATTGTTCGACTACGAGATAAATAAGTTGTTTATCACCTTATTGTTGTCAATCATACTCAATCGCAATCGATCCATCTGTAATCGTCCTCGTCTCGAACTCCAGCATCAATTCCTCTTGTCCAGCGTCGCTTCCAGACTTCAGTAACGTTCCTCTTGTCCAGCGCAGCCGCTCTAGACTCCAGTACCATTCCTCTTGTCCAGCGTAGTCGCCTCTAGACTCCAGCGTCGTCTCGCTCTCTGAAACTAAGTCGTCAGCTCTCTCGCTCTCCGGAACTTCATATTACTTCTTCTCGTGCTGTTTCGGACCTCAGTTGATCATCTTATATGGATTTTCTTCTCGTGTAATTCTGTTACTATTTAAAAGTGATTGTATTTATAACTTAATTACATAGTTGTATGTAACTGGAAGAATGAAACTATTTACAAAAAAATAAATACGCCGTGCGGACGGACAGAAGCTCCCGCCGCAACTGTGGGTGATTAAAAGAGATACAACTGTAGCGTGTGTGTCCTATTTATACTCACGCCTTGGTTAACACCTGCAGTTGTACGAAATCGGCATGTCTGAAATTGTCTCTGGGCTTTGTTCCCCCACTCATCGTCAATTTCACTATTTCTTATATTTCTGCGAATTGCAGAGTCCTGTGAGTATACTCTTATACCCATCTTATAACTATTTTCACTACACATGTTCACTGTACTTTTGGGCATTGTAACTTAACCCTTGCGATCGTACACAGTTTATTTCGCACTACACTCGTACGGTGTGTCCCTTTCACGTGGTTTTCGTACACAGTATGTAGTTAATTTTATTACATTTTATTGTGTCTTTGGATTTTACTCCTTATTTGTAGTTTATGAATAATTACGGAAAAACAGTAATTACGTAACTATTCATACTGGGGTGGCAAACTCGCCTGCATAGACCTGCGTCACACACACATTCAAAATACTATTGTACACACTCTCAGTTACATCTGTATGTGTGTGTGTGTGTGTGCGCGCGCGCGCGCGCGCGGACAAGTCGATTCAGGTCAAAACACCTGTCTATATTTTTGTCTGAGCCAAGCTTGCAATCCCTGACATGCTTACTTCTAATACATTATTAACTATTTTACAAATTATTATGTATATTTAAATTTTTATATTCAATGCTCAGTACAGCACTTATCTGTACTGTCGCAATATATTGCTATGTACTATGTATGTATGTATATAAAATATAGTGTGCATAATTATAAAATAAAATAGGTTTATTTGATCCCGTACATATTATATATAATAACAATAACAACAACAACAATAATAATAATAATAATTATTATTATTATTATTATTATTATTATTATTATTATAACAATAATAATGGCTCGTTTTTCCACTAACGATGTAAGTTTTTAAGTTAAGAAGTATGTAGTGTAGGCTGACTTAATGCAAACCGTTCGGTATACTAGAACGGGGTACTTCAGCCACCTGTTATTACAAGAAATTATCCCAAATACTCATTTACACAGGGTGAGACTACCTGCGGGCTGAAAAATACATCTGGATGTTATCGGGCACTCAGCAATCGAACTGGCGATCTCTAGATTGATAGCCAGGCGCCATACCAGTAGTCTGCTAACCATCCAACACACACACACACAGACCCACATATTTTTCAAGTTTAAAGAGTGTCCTGGTAAAGCACAATAGTACGATGAACTCTACAAAAATTTACACCGGTTTTAAATTACTTGAAAATCAGTAAACGATAAGGAAACGATGATGCAAGGAAACAGGAGAGAGAGAGACAGACAGAGAAATAGAAAGTGGCAGAGAGAGGAACTGTGCGTTTGCTATTCTGTTCATTGTGTGTTTATGTTCTCATCTGTATTTCCTTGGTAGCTGATGACGTTTCTTGAATTCAGGAACACCTGCTTTTACTTAAGATTAAAGAAAACAAATATGTCGCTTTATTTATCCCTTTATTTATCCACGTCCAGTAGGAATACAATGCCGGCAGTTGTAATATTATATATAATAGTATGCTCGTTTATTTTATAATAATTATTTATGTCCAGCTTACAGGCACAAGTAAATTGTTTATTTTTCTGAAAATCTGAAGATCTGAAATTTTTGGTTTTTTCAGTAAGCTCTCCCATCTCTCTCTCTCTCTCTCTCTCTCTCTCTCTCTCTCTCTCTCTCTCTCTCTCTCTCTCTCTCTCTCTATCTATCTATCTCTCACTCTCTCTACTACCTATCTATCTATCTATATTTATATCTATCTATCTATCTATCTATCTATCTATCTATCTATCTACCTACCTACCTATCTATTTATCTATCTATCTACCTCTCCCTCACTCTCTCTACTGTCTATCTCTCTCTTTCTCTCTTTCCCGCACACTCACTTACACAAACATACGTTAACGTAAATAAAAAAACCCATCCAGGAGAAGGTGCCAAAAGTTCAATTTCATACGAGATATATATAATAAAGAGATTTAGGGCCAGACACCACCATACAGAACGGGTATCTCGTTTGGCTGCAGTATATACGGGGGGAAAATTAAGAGCAGTTGGCGCTATATAATCAGGCAGAAGTAGCCAATTACCCACTTTAGATGCTTTATGGCCATT
Source organism: Magicicada septendecula (assembly GCA_034769895.1). Lineage (NCBI taxonomy): Eukaryota > Metazoa > Arthropoda > Insecta > Hemiptera > Cicadidae > Magicicada > Magicicada septendecula. The sequence goes on from CM068367.1 coordinate 1,308,244,030, forward strand.
AAATAATACCGGGCGACTTAACTTTATATCGTGTCCGCTCACTGATCCAGTAAAGCGAATTTGTACACAAATAAACGCGCACGCACTCTTACCCATTACGTTGCTGCGTTCTCAACGGTCAACAACCAGTTAGAGCGCGTTGCAAACAATTCTTTATACCTATTCTTTATACTTTATACATAATCTCTTTTTTGTACCATATCCTTTCAATGTGAACCATATTATTTTGGTTAGAACACAAGAACCTAACCAATTTATTTTTATTAAAAACAAAGTTTTGTAAAACAACTTTTCTCAGTACGGATAATTCGAATAAAGCCAAACTTGGTGTAGTTTTAATAGTCATCTCTCCATTTATTATATCAAACTATTTTTAAAAACGTATAAAAATATACATATTTTAAATCGATTTGACAGCCAATTGTTCTACTGTAAGGTGCGACAATTCCGCTTGGTCATAACATTATGTAACGTTTGACAGTCTTCTGTTGTGCCCAAGCTCACATTGCTGCGGCCCTGGACTTATCAATAGCATATCGTAAATAGGATTAGTTAATAATTCGTCAAAAAAATTGTACGTAATTTATATTTGTATTCTTGAGTGTGTGTGTGTGGGGGGAGGAGGTATTCTTGTTCACAAAGAAAAACTAAGAAACTCAAGTATAGATCTTATTACGCGCTATGTACAAGACCAGAAGTAAGTTACGGAAATTCATGCCATTAAAATTTGCACAAGACAAAGAACATAAACAATTTTTGTAACACTTTACTTCGCTGGATATCATAAATTAATTTGCATGTTTCTTCTCCTTCAGTGTGATTAGGATAATCTTGCTGCCCGATTCAACAGCCCTATCATTTCGTCTCTTTCTCCTTTAAGTTAAACTTTAAGTTATATCATGTCTTATTATTTGTTTTGGGGTTAATTTGTCGTTTATTCACTCTACAAGCCCTTTCCATTAAGTTGTACTGTATGTTTTTTTAGTCTATCGTTTACAAACTGTGTGTTTATTTCTCTTCCCTTTTGTATTCAATTTTAACTCCGTCTTTCCTTTAGCTCTGCAACTGAGATTCTTCGTAGAAATCTAATTTCCGCTGCTTTCCTTCGTGGAAGAACTTTTCCGCAAGACCCAGCTCTAACAGCTGCGATATAAAATTGTTTTAGTATTACTTTGTAGTATTTTATAATTAAATCCATAACATAATGTTACGTTTCAACCTCCTGTTCGCCAAAAGTTTCCAATAATCACGTTTTAAGTAATTCATTATGTAGTTCGGGAGAGCTTTTACATATTTTCTTATGTTCTGTTTACGGATTTGTAATAATTTTCTAAAACAATAGTCGAAAAATTTTCTGCAACTAGTAAGACTAAATTTACCTTGTTTTCTTTTTTTGTTCTTTTTTTTGTAAACAACAGAATATATACATACATATACCTATATATATATATATATGTATATATATATATATAAAATGCGACAATACAAGCATATGCTATAATGTGCATGTATTAAATAAAATAAATATTTAAATTAATTTTAGTAATATGTAATAGACAAGCAGGTGTAAAATTGGAAGCTGAATTATAAACAGGAATCAACAGGAACATCACGCGATTGCCGCTGAGAGCGTGTACACAAGTAAATAGTGTGTGTGCGTGAAGCCTGTTCAAGCCTGAAAGTTTGCAATCTCACCCCAAATAGATGCTAAATTAAAGTTTTATTTAATTATAAGAAAACCGTAAATATTAGAAAGAGTGTAAAGACTTCTAAAAATGCATAAAAATCAGACACGTGTGCAGTACGAATTCTATGTAATTATGACGTTTAGTGTGAATTCTGTGCGATTTTTAGAGCATAGTAATTACACTAATGATGCGATCATTATGATAATTACATATAATATGTGTAATTAAATTAGACAATGTTAGATCACCTTGAAATCCGCATTAGACATTGCAATTGGCAAAAGTGTGCGAATATGTGAAATGAGACGGGAGTGGGGAACAGACGCCGTGGACAGCTTCTGACCTGCAGAATTCTGTGACGACAGGTGTGGTTTTTTTGGTGAATATAAATACGAGCCCAGGAGAGCCAAATTTACTCTTCAATCAGTTTTCAATTGCAGCGGTAGTCTATGTCCGTCAGAGACGCGAAATTTTAATTACTTCAGACATAGTTAGACGCTATGTCCAATATCGACAAGATCTTTTGTTTATAAACTGTAAAGTATAACGGATAATATATTAGTTCAAGTAATAAAAAAGAACAGTAACTACAACTATCTGACGTCTACAAACAGTCTACAACTACAAACATCAACACTCTAGACAGATGGCGAGAGAACATCAAGCAGAGGAACGATACGCAGAGCAATAGAGGCGGTTTATATAACAACAGCAGCCGATCCAGAGCAACACCTCATTCCATTCTAAAGCCAGCCGATGGGACCATGAAGGACGAGAGACTGGAGGACGACCAGTGGAACCGGAAAACGCAAGAGGACATCCAGTAGGAGAGGACCGACAGATCACTGGAGGACATGGGACAATCTGCAGAATTGAGGTGACGAAAAACTAATTTATAATTATAAAAGAATAAAGACATTGAAAGACATTAATAAAAAATTTGTAAATTAAAGAAAAATTATGTAGATAGAGATAAGAGAATGTAATTTAACTGTAGTAAAAATTTTCTTTAATTATATTTTCTTTAATGGTGACCAGTTAAATTAAAGATAATTTAAATCCTTGCTTGGAGAATTAACAATTGATTTTATAATTTTAATTTTTCATTTAAAGCATATAAAGTAAAGTAATTGGAAATATAGAATAAGACTAACGATTCAATTAGTTTCTTTAAAATGATTATAAAGCCGTAAGATCTATGCCAAGTATAGAATAATAATGTAAATAAGAACAGATTTATAAAGCACACATTCAGACTGAGTAGTCGAGAATTTATAGTATAATGAAGAAATGTTTAACATAGAATTGCTAATGTAAGACATAAGGTATAAAATCTATTTTATGATGAGTGTACTGCAACAAAGAAACATTGAAACAATAGATAATGAATATTTTATGGCGGAGTAAATATTATTATTATATTATTTGTTTTTTTATTTTTTGTTTGTTTGAATAAAGAAATGAAAACATATTACGATTCTTAAAAGGAATACTCTTATTATGATTACACCTGAACTCCAATTTATACATACACGGTATCAGTAATGTTGTATGAATGCACAAAAGGTACCGTTGTATAAATTTTGGCGTCCCAAAGAACGTGGGGCTCCACAAATTTAAATTATATTAAATAATTTGTGTCGTTGTAATATATATATTGCGACGATATAAATAAATATTTTCGCATAGGATAGTTATGTGTGTATAAATTATGCACAAGTGTACATTGGAGGTGTAGAAAAATTACTTATTTATCACACAAGTAAATAATTATTTATATGATATATTTAAACTAAACTAAATGTCATGTATAGTATTTTATTAGTTATCAAAGAGTTTATATAGTTCAGTTTTGGTAAGTTTTACTTGAAAGTAGAATTCCTTTACACTAGGCGTGACGTCACTCGCTCCGCCACTGCTACGCTCCTCTCTGCAATGACCGCCGCTCTCCGCTCTCACACTCTCTCTCTCTCCGCGCTGGGGTTTGCCGAACAGCTCATAACACTGATACGGATTTTACACACAAATTGTCACTTTCCGAATCGTTAGTTTTATCGCTCGCAATTGATTATTATTAATTATTGATTGTAATTAATTATTGATACTTAGGGTGATAAAGACTGATATTCTTAAAAAGAGGTGTATATTACTTATACCTTCCGGCTATTCTTGAAGTGTTCCGTTTTAATAAGGATTTACCACGGTAGATAAATCTCCCTAAGCGGAAAATCTTCCACTAACACTTAATAGCGCTTAATATATTATACGTAATTGGTAGTTCACCCGCTTGGTTCTAATCGACCAACTCGAAAAGAATCCCAAGACTTAGAGTTACTCTAGATTAAACCAGTTCGAACAAGAAAAACTATTGACGAAGAACACACGTTCACTATGCAACGGCTTCCGATGAACTGCGCGAAGTACACATGACAACCGCCCTGACTGAAATTAGGGGCTTCTGATTGGTCAATCAACTGTCTACGTGGTAGATTGGACAAAAGGTAGACGCGTTGCAGGCGAATCTTTGTATAACTCTGCGAGTGCCTGCTCAGATTTTATCTAGAATTTTTATTACTCTTCAATAGATAAGAGTGAAAAGTTGAGTTTTCAATTACTAAAAAACCACATTTAACAAATAGCTGAGAACAACAGAGTATATAGAAAATGTAGTTATTTCCATAAATAATTCACTGTCCAAGTTTCATGCAAACGATCTTTTCAATGTGCTAACTAAAATCACGGACTTTGTAAGGCCCGTATTACGTGCTGAAATGCGCAAAACGGAGATTATGCAAATTGCGTGGCTACCAGGAACTTACTGGCTTAAGTAGACTATTACCGTCCGTTTTAGCCTTTTTTGTATGCACGGGATATTTCATGGACGTTATCAATTTTTCTTACATTTTATACTACACACGGTGCTTATTTGTGACGTAATTTTCCCAGTTTAAAGCACTAGTCCGCTGCCTGACCAACCCCGCCACAATCATTTGTCATAATTATCTCCTAAACATTGATACCAAATTAGTTTAGTAGCTAACGCGGTGAAGTTTAAGGAGACTAACATTTAATCTTTTTACTTCCATGTTCCATAAGGAAATGGAAGTATGGTGATGGCGAAAAAATTGTGTTCGAGATAAGGGCAGATTCTGATTGTACTACCCTCAAAACATGATGAAAAATCATTTACCGAAAAGTGTGTGTGTGTGTGTGTGTGTGTGTGTGTGTGTGTGTGTGTGTGTGTGTGTGTGTGTGTGTGTGTGTGTGTGTGTGTGTGTGTGTGTGTGTGTGTGTGTGTGTGTGTGTGTGTGTGTGTGTGTGTGTGTGTGTGTGTGTGTGTGTGTGTGTGTGTGTGTGTGTGTGTGTGTGTGTGTGTGTGTGTGTGTGTGTGTGTGTGTGTGTGTGTGTGTGTGTCTTTATGTCTGTGTGTAGAATTTTCTCTTTGGTGAACGATAACTGCCGAAAATGTAAACAGAATCAAATAATGTTTTGCCTGAGTTGTAGAGGACTCAAGATCTATTGATTTTGGTGAAGATCGGTTGAGGGGAAGGGGTAATTTACCTGCAACGTTTTATGTTCTAACAAGACTAAAGTACTTAATTTTGATAAATAAACTATCCTGAAAAGAAGGTCATAATAATAAACTGTAGAAAGGTAGATGAAATATCTATAAATTAAAAGGGTAGTTGAAGGGGTCGAGGGTAATTTTCTATAGAAGAAAATGATAGTTGAAGGAGTAGGGGATAATTTTTTGAAGGAGTACGTTATCGGCAACAAAGAAGTAGTTTGTTGTTAAAATTCCTTCCCGAGCTGTTTGGCCGTGGTCCAATGTTTTCTGCAATACCAGACGTTTCGGCAGTGCCATCGGCTGCCATCATCAGTGAAAATCGAGTGCGCTAACTTGAGGTGGTATACGTTAGTGACCACAGTGCTGTGGTCAAGGCTGAAGAAAGAAGTAGTTTCTGTGGAAATATTTTATTTCGGAAACTACTTTAAACATAAATCTTAGAACATGGAAGTCGTGTGTGGTTCTCCATACCGATATTTTCTTATCAAATTACATTTAAAATTCAAATCTCAGATATTTTATATTTGATAAAAATTAATCAACTATTCTCCAGTCTATTCATATTTCAATCGTGCTAACAGGTTCTATACGGTTTCGAGATTAAAGAATCGAATCTGCAGTAACATGGAACACGATTTTTTGATGTCATTTACCATATTCCCATTTCCTATTTCATTTCCATTTATTCGTGGAAGTAATAATTTTGTGCTGTTGACACGTGTGACAAATGTTTGGTCGTGTTGTATACAGATATATATGTAAAATCCTTTGTACACAGTGCATGCAGTGCAAGAGCTAAGCTTTGTACCTTCAACTAGTTCACACAGACTTTTGTATAAAAGATGAATGTTTCCACTTGTTCGATATTATTAAAATGCAACAACAGCGTCACCTAACAATGCCACTTCCACTATTTCGCGTCGAAGCACTTAACACACTTACATACATCTTGCGAACGAGAAAAGCTTGTGAACGTTTTTATTATTATAATTTCCGCTAGACGCTTTGCAAAAAACAAAACTATTTCCATTTTACTATTGTGCTTGATATTTGATGGAAACATTGTCGTTAACTTATGTGTTAAACGTTGAAATTTATTTACTTTAAAATGTACTAAATGGCACTTATTTATTATAGTTGTCTTGATTGTTCATCTCTTCTTTCACAGCACTATCACTTTACTAAAAATGAACTTTATCTTGTGAAAAACTTACTTTTTTCGTCGGACGCGTTTCGGCTTAGTATCCGCCTTTTTCAGCTTTTAGTCAGACTGCCATCATTTCGTAACGGTTTTTTGTGGAAGGTGTAGTGGGGGTGGTGTGTGGAGGAAGGGGATTGGTGCAGGGATTCAACTTGATGTTTGTTTTTTGTAAAATTATGTCAAAAAGTGTATGTGATTTATATTGTAATTGATCGTTGAGTATGTTATTAATTTTATATTAATATGTTTATTAATATCCATATTAATTTTAATAATTATAAAAAATTTAACTTATTTTTACAAACGTTTGACAGGCTTATACTAAAAATTAAAAGTGCTGTATCACTATATGTAAGACATCGTCCAAGAAAGTGTTGTATCACTATATGTAATACATCGTCCAATAAAGTGCTGTATGACTATATGTAAGACATCGTCCAAGAAAGTGCTGTATCACTATATGTAAGACATCGTCCAAGAAAGTGCTGTATCACTATATGTAAGACATCGTTCAAGAAAGTGCTGTATCGCTATATGTAAGACATCGTCCAAGAAAGTGCTGTATCACTATATGTAAGACATCGTCCAAGAAAGTGCTGTATCACTATATGTAAGACATCGTCCAAGAAAGTGCTGTATCACTATATGTAAGACATCGTTCAAGAAAGTGCTGTATCGCTATATGTAAGACATCGTCCAAGAAAGTGCTGTATCACTATATGTAAGACATCGTCCAAGAAAGTGCTGTATCACTATATGTAAGACATCGTCCAAGAAAGAGATGAGATTTAGATTAATCTCATTAACGTTTGCAAGCCGTTGGTAGAAGTAACAGCTGATAAGTGATGTTAAATGAAACTTAATCTGCTGCTGCGCGCGCGCGCGCGTACGAGCACAATACTTAAGTACATGGTTTTCTATTTGTTGAACATTATTTAAAGTTTCAGCGCGTTATCGAGAAGAGTGTGACAGAAGTGGATATGTCAAGAAAAATAAAGTCTGTTCTAATTATATTTACATATAGGCGTCGATTATGCGTAATAATTAATTAATTTCACATTTTTTGGATGTAAAATTTTTCGGATGGTTAAGATACCAAATTATAAATAGATGTTTTTCGACACCTACAGAAAAACCAACGTGAAGGGCTAAAATGAACAAATTCTGTTATGTATTAAAGTTATAAAACCGTCTGAAAATCAAAATACTCATGTGCGTAGTGTATAAAAATTACCTGAAGTAGGCTTACAATTAAGAAATTATAGCGTGTACTGCAGTGCCAGTAACAATTATTCGTATTACGTTTTAAACTAAAACAAGAAATGGAAATCAGCAAAAGCTGTTACTACCTACTACACGTTATATCCTATAACAATTTTTCTAACAAAAAAGAAGATTCCTGTAATACCCAATTAAATGTATATAGATTACATAGGCCATAACAATACATAGGCCAATAATGACGAATGGCTATGTAAGATGCACAAAGATTAGACGGCAGAAAAGTACATTACAAGCTTCAGAAGTGAAACGGATCTCGTACGAGGTCTAAACGGACAGAATTGAGAATCTTTTAGGCTTAGACTGTAGGAATCTTTTAGGGCAGGTTTAGGCTTTTCATTTTAAAGTAAGTAATAAAGGATTTAGGAATCCAACTGATATAGGAGTAAATAAAACGGTCGCAAGCAAGTTAGTGGGAACGATAACAGACAGACGAAGCGCATATGGCAGGCCAAGATAAGGACGAAGGAAAGAAGACCAAGGGAAACATGGTAAACCATAGTGGGGAACATAATATAAGGGTAAGAGTAAGGGAGGCAACGGTATCGCTCAGAAAAAGGACCTGTATGCGTGCGTGTTGTAAGGCCTTGTCTTTGCCTTAACAGTATACTGCCTAAATCTGATTAAACGTATGGTAAAAATGAACAGAATGTGTTTAAAGTACATACGTTTGTGTTCATTAGCTAAAACCCGAGTCGCTACGGCATTAGTAAATAATATTGTAACGGCGGTCTCATGGATCGTCGTGTTGTACAATGGAAACCGAATAACTAACAGCAGTGAAGTCACTGATTACAAAATTTAATTTGACACAAACGACGATTATAAAACAACAAAGGCGATCTTATACAAAAATACACGTTAAATGTGTCCAACATACAACAATAGCCGTAACCTTTTTTCAGTTTTGTTAATTACTAACTAATGTAACTAATGTTAATTATAGCTTTCCAATAAACCATAACAATCACTTCGATCCGCATTTGTAATATCGCCAGGTGTAACTGAACTCGGCCGCTTCAAAATCCAGTATTCATATGAGCTAAGTGTACTTCGGCCGCCTTGCATTGTAGTGACGCAGCTGGCCTGGATGAGGGCAGAATAGTCGAGAAAAGTCTAGAAGAGGCATCTCGAATTATCTAGAGCATTACGTAATTCTGCCGCGTTTGGAACAGCTTTTTGCACTGCCTCATGCCACGAGTCACCTAGGCACTTTTCGTATTTTTAAGCTCAACGTACCATATAAAAAATAAAAAGAAATGTAAAATGTTTCTGACAAGATATCAGAAATTAGGTGCCAGTTAGGTCCACACTTGTCAGCCCTACCGCTAATGTGACAGTCTCTTAGCATCCTCATACACTCCTCCAATTTTCACCGACTCCGCAATCCTAACCTCCCCCATACTCTTTACCTCAGTACATCTCTCAACTACACACCCTTACTATACCTCTCAATTGTCACCACATCTGGCCAACTTTTTCAAACGCATAACAATAAATCTCACCTTATTACAGTTCCGCACTAACACAATAATCACCGCAACAATTACTTCGCTTCGCACTTGAAATATCGTCAGGTCTAACTGATCTGAACTGCTTTGCGAGCCGCTGAAGCTTATCTATACCCCGCGGAAATTCGTGAATAATCTTTCACGTATCGTATAGGCGTCTTGTATTTTAGTGACATAGATGGCCTGGAACATCTGGAAGGGCCATGTCGAATGATCTAGACCGTTACTTACACAAACGCACACTGTACCTGCAAAGCGTCATGTAGTCACGCAGCGATGCAGTATTGTCTATTTCCTTAGCGTAGCAATATTAAATGTTACTGAATTTGTCTTTGCCTTAACATTATACTGACTAAAACTGATTAAACGTAGGCTAAAAATGAACATGAGTGTGTCTAAAGTAATAAATCGACAGCATATACAAATAATAATAATAAATCGGAGGCAAATAAGAGGTGTCCAGTTATACGCATAACTACGGCGACAGTTAGTTAGTTATTAAATATCCATAATAGATATTAAAACTAGAATAGCTGAGATAAATAGCTTTTTATGAAACTAAATAAAAGGCTGCTAACTTCAACAAATATTAGCCCAAAAACAAGAAACCAACTCGTAGCCTTTTTTTTGTGTGGAGTGGGTGTTTATGTTGTACACCATCGAGATTCGCAAACACCCTATGTTCGCAAAAATCCTTAAGGGGCATCAAATTAAAGAGAAGGTTAATCAAAATATGAACACAGTGTTCAGTTTTAGAAATTTCAAAATTTTTGGATATCATAAAAGAGATCGAAATTTTGAAAAAAATTAAAAATCCATGCCGGGTTTCAAACTAAATGGAATTTTAATTAAGATGGGAATAAGAGTAGAGTTTAATCCGAAATTTGTTAATTTTACGGGTAACACAAGCCAAAATGTAAGTTAAAAACGTAAGAAAATTGTAAAAGTCTACATGTGGCATTAAATTATTACCAAGTTTAATCAAAATACAAACTCGGTACCTTCAAAAATATTGTAAGGGAGTTTACAAAAACATTATATATTGTTAACACTTACGTATATTTGTAAAAGTATTAGATAAAGGCTTACAGATATCTATGAAAACGTATATAAAACTGATATACAGCATGTACAAATAATAATAATAAATCGGAGGCAAATAGGAGGTGCCCAATTATACGCATTACTACGGTGACAGTCAGCAATAAGAAAGCGAAATAATAAAATACAACTTGAAAGAAGAAGGTTGATTGGAATAGGCTGTGTTTAGTAAATTTGCACGCATGCAGAAAAGCATAAAGATTGCGAATCACCTTAGGACGAGAACATTTCATAAACGCGTGCTACCCGTCATAACGTATGGATCACAAACACGGGTCCTCATAAAATAAACAACGCGCAAATTGAGAAAGTCCATAGAGCAACTGAATTATTGATGTTAGGTACCACAGCTACTCACTTTGTTAGAGAAAATCCTCGAAAGAATACAATAAAAACGAAAAACAAAACCAATGGGAAACAGTGCGAAGCACGTGTGATTGTGCCGTAAGAGAACTGCATTTAACCCCGTTCACGTAATGTACGTGAACTTATTCCGCTTTCGAAATTTCAAAATCTCAAATTTGTAAATTCGCCTAAGGGTTCTCGCAGACTTCTTATTAATACTACGTATTTTATCTCAATACGTAACATCGCAGTATCCAATGTATCAATTTTCTTACTTGACTGCGATAAACATCTTAAGACATATACATAGTTGTTGGGGTCTCCAAGTTACATGTACAATTAAATTGATAAAATTACCTTATGTATACAGGTTCCCTTCCTTGCAACTTCTTTTTTTAATATTCACAACGCGTTTTTAGACTTATAGTCCCATCATCAGGTGATGAAATGTGTTCACTCAGATGGAGTACGTCAATTCATAAATCACACACATCCCGTTATTTAAGCGACTCCCAACTCGCGTTATCTCACGATGCGCATAACGGGATGTGTGTGACTTTTATTAATTGATGTACTCCATGTGAGTGAACATATTTTATCACCTGATGATTGGACTATAAGTCTCGAAACGCGTTGTAAATTTTAAAAATACAAGTTGCAACGAAGGGAACCTGGATACACAAGGTAATTTTAAAAATGTAATCTTAAGATATCATTAATATATTATGCTATGAATTCCATAACTCCTTTTTGGCGACGCTGCCAGGTCTCTTTTGTTGGTGAACCAGTGCCCATCTTCCCGAGTCCCTCTTATGTAACCTCCAAGCGATTTTATATTAAGGTTACATTATCATAAAAACTGACCTACAGTAAACACATAATGACATCCTCAACGCCTTGCCTTATCACTGTGTTTTGTACATCAAAAAATATTAATTTCTCTAAAAACATTTGCTTTGTACGATTTTATTAATTGCTTACTGTTTAATTTTTTATTTTATTTTCTGTATTAGGTACTTAATTCATAATATTTTTTATCACAACCATTAAGCGATACTAAACGGAATGAATAGATTAAATACCGATAACCGATGTTAAACACTGAATGGATTAATCACATGTTGGTAATGCTGTGAATAGAATAATCCGTAATTGTTAAAACTGGGCCGTAGACGTAGTCATAGTCCAAGACATTCGACGGAGTAGTAGAATCATCAGATGTAGACTACGGAAGGCGGTAAGAAAACGGAAAGACATGATTGATATTAGATTAGAAGAGTGGAAGGTTTTAGATGGATGGGAGCTACAGAGGATAAAGGAAACTGGAGAAGCAGGAAGGGAGACATACCTGCTGCGGCGCAGAAACTAAATGCACTCGAGTTTGAACCTTAATTCCAAGTTAACGGTTCCACTAATCGTAAATCAAATTACACCAATTTTCAGCTTATTTCATTGTGCGTTGAATGGTGATAATTAAAAAAATTTTCGTTACTTTTTTTGTCAGAGTTGCGTTGGTCGGAACAAAGAAGTGCCTTTTTTTATCTATTCTAGAGAAACTTCAACTTTAAACCAAAAGTACATAAAAACGCGCCGTCTGATTGCAACAAAATACATTATAGAATTTATATAATAAAATGTGTTTAGCACACGTGTAAAAGCTAAAAGCTGTTATCTGTTTTAGAAAAGAAGTGGTTATCAATTTTGTAAAACATCTTTTTCTCATTACCGAATAATCGGAATAAATCGCGCTTGGGCTCGTTTTAAAGGTCGTACGTTTTCTGTATCAATTCATAAATTACAAAAAAAAGTAAAGTGACAATTGTATTTTGTAATGATTTATATTTGACAGTGAGGTAGTTTGCGCTCAGCCATGAAGGCAATGAGCGTCCGTTTAGGCTAGTACAGTCTGGGCAGTTAAGGTGGATTCATGGCAATTTAGTAAATGTTGTCACTCACAGGGCAAAGTACGAAAAGCGACCAGGCACATCCGCCTTACGTGCCCAGACTGTACTACTCTACGCGGACGCTCATTGATTTCACGGCTGAGCGCAAACTACCGCACTATCAAATACAAATCATTATAAAATGCAATTGTCACTTTACTTTTTTTGTAATTTATGAATTGATACAGAAAACTCACGACCTTTAAAACGAACCCAAGCGCGATTTATTCCGATTATTCAATAATGAGAAAAATATGTTTTACAAAATTGATAACAACTTCTTTTCTAAAACTTTTAACTTTTACACATGTGTTAAAACATTTCATTCTATAACGTATCCACATTTCATTGCAGACGGACGCCGCGCTTTTAGGTACTTTTGTTATAAAATTGAGGTTCCTCTAGAATAGGTATAAACAAAAAATTGGGAACTTATTTCGTCCAACGCAACTGTGACAAAAAAATAACGAAACAATATTTCGTTGTGTGTTGAATGATTACCACCATTCAACGCACAATGAAACGAGCTGAAAATTGGTGTATTAAGATTAGTGAATCGTTAACTTGGAATTAAGGTTCAAACTCGAGTGCACATAGTTTGTGCGCCGACAGTGAAACTGGGAGCAACAGGGATTATACGAAGGAGGATACGTTTATGAAGAAAGTAGAATTTCTGTTGTTAAGTGACTTTCAGATACCTATCAAAACTAATAATTGCAAACCCCGACATTATTTTTGAACAGCAACATTATCTTATTCGACTGAATAAGATAAAACAAAGTTTCCAGTTGAGATCGGTCCAGATTGCTCCATCATTTTTGCGCGGCCATAATTTTTGCAGTATACGTATGAGAAGTTCGGAGGAGTAAGCAGTAAAGAGGAAAGTGTCTATGCAGTTTAACGGAAAATCGAACAAATATTTCACTCAAGTTTCTAAGAAAATTCCTACCCACTAGACACCGCGAAGTTTCTACAGAAATGATTACCTGTTTACGTGGGAACTAGACACTGGGTCGCCTTTCGTGTGATTCGTAGAACGATTCATCTGACAAATCATTTTATTAACGCCTAAGTGAAGTATACTGGCAAAATGAGATTCCCGTTTAATTGTATACTTTTGTTAATTAGTTTTTTATTTGTTTGTTTCAAGTGCTGTACGGATAAATAGAGATGGGAGGCTACGCGAAAACAACAATTAGATTTAAGAGAACGTGCTGGCATAAACTAAGCAAGAAGGTGACCAATCACAGGAAAGGTGTTTCGTAAGAAAACTATTTCAACCAGCTGTTCCATCAGTTCACGGTATGAAATTAAATTCCGCGTACTTCCACTCGGCACGTTTAATATTAACAAATTGCGTCTCTGTAAACGCTTCGTACTTCACAAACGTACATCACAAAACGAAAGTCTACAAATTTCCTGGAAATACTTCGGAGCAGTTTAACCTCTGTTTGACGTTTTAATATAGTGTACGTTATGAAAAAGCCGTGTAAACATAAAAGGGGAGTCTATTATGTGATATGAAAACAAAAAAACCTTGTATGCCCTTGTTTTTTAAATAGAAATTAAAATCACGATTAATTAAAATTCGTTCGTCGTTGCGGAAAACATGAATAACGTGAATTTAAATAGAGAGTATAGATTGTTTACGCTGTACTCGCCGGGTAGGCTAAATGAATTTGTACAACACAGGTGTAAACGCAAAACGAACTCTCCGCTTGTCGTACACGATCGCTCCTTTTTCGTTACTCTTTATATGGCACTGTATAACGCCTCCACAACACAAACACACTTCAACTTCGTATAGAACTTCAATTAATGGTCAAATAAAAACTTGAAGAGAAGTCGTGGTGCAAACCATGTTCTCCCATAATATATGTACAGCACTTCATCCCCAGCGTACGGCAAAACACTGAATGTGTTAGTCTGGGAAAGGGTTTCAGTAGATTCAGTCGGTTACTTGTTCCCTGCCGTAAACTAGACGAACTAGGGATCGAACAAAACTTTTGAGATAAACAGCACGAAACGTTTGTCTTTCGGTTTTACTGCATGCTTCTGGACGAAGTGGGTTTCTAACTGCGAGAATTTAACAGCCAAATAACCAGTGTGGCGCTTTGTTGCAGTCTTTGAACATTTCTTCGAGTCCCTATCAAACATCTCCCTCTTGCAAGGAAGAATTACCCCGATTCGTATCCTTTACCTAAACACAAGTTTCCTTTCATGATTAGGCATTTCAGCCGTAAACTTAACGTTCACTTTTTATCGAAACACGCCAAATGTTGTAGCTTATCTAGTGTTATAAACAGGGCATTATGAACTATTCCTCATGTGCTTGTATATTGTCATTTGATTGTAGTATTTTTGCTAAAAACTGTCTTTTCTGTCGTTAAAGAGTTGACGTCACAGATTGACATTATTTTCATAACAACTGCAATAACGACGAAATCCGTTTCTTTTTCTTCTTCTTCATCGTCTTCTGCTTTTTCCCCTTCTCCTTTTCCTTCTCCTTCTCCTTCCCCTTCCCCTTCCACTTCCCCTTCCCCTTCTTCTTTTTCTTCTTCTTCTTCTTCTTCTTCCCGTCATCTTCTTCTTTTTCTTTTCTTATTCTTTTTTCTCTTTTTTCTATTACTTCCCGTCTTTTTGTTTTTCTCCGTCTTCACTTTCTTTTTTTTCTTGTTTCATCCTCTTTACTGACAAGTGTAATGCAGCGTCTATTCCCCCTTCGCATAGCCTCCTCGCTCGCCCAACAGATCGCGAAGGTCCGATGAGAACTATATGGCACTCACCTTATTAGCGTCCATAACAGATGTCCAAACCAGCTCTTTTTCTGACCAGTCACGTGAGTGATGTTCAGCTCATTCCTAATACCATCGTTTCTTCTATCTAACACAAACCCAGTCTACCGCAACGTTAGTCTGAAATCTTATATTCACAGCTTGTTTTATGTTTTCTTCCGTGTCTCGCTGGTTTAGTTAATGTCTTGTTTTTGTTAACATCCATGCCACGCTGGCGGACAAGAATATTGGAACGGTAAGATATTGCAGATAGAGAATACGCAATAACAATGAACTACAGGCTCTCATGCATAGAAAAGACATAGTGAAATTCATAAAATCACAGGGGGTTGCGATGGCTGGGGTAAGTATAAAGTGTCTGAGAAAAGAGTGCCTAAAAGAATTCTGAAGGGAAGATTACATAGACTTAGAGGCAGGCCAAGGATAAGATGGTTGGATGACGTAATAGAAGATTTAGCTAGAATTATATCAGAGGGTTCAGCATGAAGGAGAATTGTTGAGGAGGTTAAAGCCCACCAAAGGCTGTAACGCCAGATAAGAAGAAGATATTTCAGACTTCCAAGCACAGGATTTTTTTCTGAGAATTTCTCTTAGACCAGAACTTCTAATTATTTTCTCTTTTTACAATGACTTCTTATTATCTTATATGGTAAGCAATGTAGTATTCTCTCTCTCTCGCTCTTCCCCCTCTGTGTGTGTGTGTATGTTACACACACACACACACACACACACACATATTATTTTATACCCAACACGAATGCATATATATACTTTATGCATTTGTATTAACGTTGTCAGATAAAAACAACGAAAGAGTCTCATTATCGATATCATTTTCAACGATAATAATAAATCCTTCCGGATACTTACAAAACAAACTATTAAGACGATTTTGTTTCAAAAGATTTCTCAACACACTTTTCATAACGTTCAGTTTTGGATGTACCTGATGCCATCAATGATAAAAACAGTCTCAAACAGGTTTCTAATTTGGGATTGCTCTGTAAACTGTTCATTATCTTTAAGATGACCGTAGATCATTTTAGAAACAATTTTTTCATTAGATAATTTTTGTCTTGTTTTTTTCATTTGATATTGTTTCGTTTTTTACTTCATTTTTTCATCCTCTTCGATATCTTTAACGAACTTCGTTATCGGTATGCTTTTTCAAGTTTATACAAGAGCTCTGAACATTATACGTTCGTTTTGTTTTAAGGAGTTCTTGATGGGAAGGAATTCTAAATATTAAACTTTGCAGAAATCCAAATTTATTCAAAACATGAACATGTGCTTCCGAGCGCCATGAGAATGTTTTCCATAACGTTTTATTACTGAAACATCTATTTATATTTATACATTTTTCTCTCAGTGGCAGAAGTTAGTTAAAAACATGGTTAAGTTATAAAGGAAATCTGTGACCCCCTACCCAGGGTAAGGCCGTGTCATCCACCTATAAGAAAATACGGCACTGCACTTACCGTGTACCGTGTTTGCCACGTTGAAAATTTTTATCTTGTTTTCCACTGAAAACTTTGCATCAGTGTCAATTGAGAATTATACTTTTAAATTGAGAATTTATATATTTTATGTATTTTATATGTATCTGCACTTAAATAATGCAACCTTTCAAAAATTCGTAAACAAAGGTTGCAATGCTAGGTTCAAATTCTCAGTTTTTCTTACAGAAAAATTTTACGATGTAAAGAAAGATACCGTAACATTTGAGGTTACACATTTCATTTTTTACTCCGTTTTAGCGTTCCTTCATTTGGTCATGATTAATACGTGTAGAGTAGTACTGAATTGAAGCCTTTGTAGAATCCTGCTGGTGTGTTTCTTCATCAGTGCAGTTCTGTTCTGGATGTTTGCTTGGAAACGAAATATCAAAGTCATTCCTGCAGTGTTTAATGTTTCAACGTTCCGCCTGGTTCATTTCGTCTTCATTTTTATCTCTGTAATTATCGCTTTGCATTTCTGTGTTAATATTGGATGATTAAAATTGTTACTGCTTCTGTAGGAAGAAGATTAAAAACACTTGATTGTTTATATCTGTAGAAACGTGGTAATTAATCTGTTCTATTAAATTTTTCTTCCGGCTTTTATCGTCTTCCCTGCCGCTACAGCTGGTTTTGACGTTTGGTCTTTTCTACTATCTGTTGTAAACGAAAATCAAATATATTCTTTCACTCTATCACTCTACAAATCAGTGTGTATATCCGCGCGCAGGTGTGTGTGAGCTTTATAAAATAATTAAATAAATTAACAAAATTTGTTGTGCTCTTGTTGAAATTTTTCTTATGGTGATAATTGATTTAATTTTGTACAAGACACATAAATAAGAGAAAAAATGAAAAACAAACTGTCATTCTTGTTTATCTCGTAAAATTGTTCGTCTATAACAAATTTATTAAGCAACTATTTTCTTATACATACTGATTTTATACAGAGAATTCAGTATATGTCAACAACAAAATACAATAATTGGTCTCAGGGGGGTCGTTTTGGTCCTCACTTTGAATAGCCAATATAACGAGTTTAATTTAAATATTTCTGTCTCAATAATATTGATATACAGTTAATACGCATTCATATAGTACACAAAATTAAAAATACATAACCATATCCAACAATACCCTTATGTTCCCAACAGTATTTTAACGTAAACACAAACCTAGTGTTTAATACAAACTGAATATAACAATGTGTTTGTAACTGTAACAATAGAAAATTAAATACACTAATACTATTTCTTGAATCTGACTTGTAATAAGTGCTCTATTGCATATTTTCAAATTAAGCCTTAGTATCCCTTATAAACAAAACAGTCATAAAACTAGATATGAAAGTCTACAAATTTTCCTTACCTGATTTCTGTGTTGATACGGTTTATTGAGGCCTTATCTGACAGGTAGCATTCCTTTAAACACTTTCAACTGTTATATTTGAATATTTAAAAATGAATTAAGAGTTCAAATATTTCTTTTTTAAAGTTTAACAAATAACCCTGAGTCTCTATATTTTTAATTTCATATTACCCATTTCTTCTTCTTATTTCTGAACGAGCTGTTTGTGTTCATACAAGTTTCAGTGTATATATAATCTTTCCCTTTTTTCGGCCATCTGAGGACCACATGCCAATTTCAATTCTTTGTTCCTTGTTCTTTATTTTTCTTCAATATTCTTTCATCTTTTCACTCTATCTCTTCTTCCTGTCTTCAGTCCACTTTGAACCTGCGTTTTCTCTCTCCTACCCTGGACTCCTTCCTTTTTAATACTTTTGCCCGAAAAACTTCTCTTTCAATTGCTTCTTCTACGTTTATATTATTTTTTTTTTCTAAATCCTTTTGGTCTTCCTTAATCCAACTTGATGTTGCCTTCTTTCCCCACAGATATCTGAAGATCTGATATCTGAAACCCGGTCAACGGTCTCAAAGGCGGATGAGGCACCTCAGTTCCTAACGGCAGAGAGAGCGAAAGAACCTAGTGGAGTAAACCACGAAAAACAACCATTTCGGACTAACAATCCGATCTTATTTCGGAATTTAATTCCTACTTTTGCACTCTATATATAATCTTTATTTTATTACATTTTTCTTTTATTTTGTTTTGCTTTAATTTTAAATACAAAACTTCTTACAGTTTTAATTAATTCTTTTTTTTTATAACAATCACGTGGTTGTTAGTATTGTACCTTGCGCACCACTGGTGATGTATTGTGTATACAATATAGCAGTTTTAATTTGAAATGAATAAATACATTTTAATTTCTTTTCTTATAAATTAATGAAAATCTGTTGTGTGTGTGTGTGTGTGTGTGTGTGTGTGTGTGTGTGTGTGTGTGTGTGTGTGTGTGTGTGTGTGTGTGTGTGTGTGTGTGTGTGTGTGTGTGTGTGTGTGTGTGTGTGTGTGTGTGTGTGTGTGTGTGTGTGTGTGTGTGTGTGTGTGTGTGTGTGTGTGTGTGTGTGTGTGTGTGTGTGTGTGTGTGTGTGTGTGTGTGTGTGTGTGTGTGTGTGTGTGTGTGTCTATTGTTTGTTTGTCTAGCTCCCTCTCTTCCTTCACACACAATTTCTCGTGTGTGATATAGAAGGCAGTATTAAATGTAAGTCTGTATAACTATCCGTATTTACCCTGCGCTTCTTACACGTTCTTGCGTTTTCCTTGGTTCACTTACTTTTCCATTTATAGTTTCTACTACGGTTAATACGAAAGGGTAAAATTATTAATATCTGTGGAAAAAGTTTAATACTTTTCATGTGCAACTATTTATTATGTATACTTATTATGAACACAGTTACTGTGTATTACGTGTAAATTACCATTTATAATAGTCAACAATGCTGCAGCGACTTTGTAACATAAAATTTCATACGTCAAAACATATACGAGTCTACCGTTGCCGCATTATTAAGCCACGCGTGCAATAGTCGGTTACACCGGTATTATAGTCATAAGTAAACGGTGTCATAATATTTACACGTTACCTCACGTTATTCGCAAGCTGTGTACTACGTCATACCCGGGGTATAGCTTACCATCGCGTTACTGCTGTTCATGTCGGGGATTTAGCAGTTGACAGTCAGTTCAGTTGGCACAGTTTGCACGGATTGGCAGTTTAATTCGTACACACCTGTGAAGGATTTACGATTTACAAGACTGCACATGAAACATCATCATCGCCTTCCCTATATCTTCTTCTTCTTCCTCTCCTTCTTCTTCTTCTTCTTCTTCTTCTTCTTCTACTGGCGTTACTACCCAATATGGGTTTTAGCCTCTTCAACGATTTTTCTCCATTCAGGTCTTTCATTACATAGTCTTCTCCATCTTCTTATCCCCACATTCCTTAGATCTTCCTCAACATCCTCGATCCATCTCTGCCTTGGTCTTCCTCTTGATCTCCTACCTACTGATCTCCATTCTACAATTTTTCTGGGAATTCTGTGTTGTTCCATTTTCATTTTCTGTCCCTACCAGGTTATCCTCCTACTCTTCATGAAACTTACTATATCAGCACCGTGTATTAGATTATTTATTTCGTGTTTCCGTCGTATTCTCCATGAGCCGTTTTATTTTACACTGGTCCAAAATTATTTTCTCAGTATTCTTCTCTCCAATATTCTTAGAGACTGTTCGTCCTCAAAACCTTTGCTGCCCCCCCCCGCTGTTCCTTGAACTGAGGTCTCAGCCAGAACTTTTGTCGTTGAAATCTCTTCCGACGATAATGATTTTTATTTTACCTTCACTATTATAATGACATGTCATATATGTACTAGTACGAATTCAGTTTTCAATCTCAGAATGTTTAAAACCGGTAATTATTTTCTCTTTTTAAAATGACTTCTCATTATCTTATAAGCTAAGCAATGTAGTATTCTCTCACTCACACACACACACACACACACACACATTTAATCTAATACCCAGATTTAACATGCGTATATTACGACTGGTCTATTATGCTTCCGTATATTTTTAATTTTAATTAATTATTCAATGGTTTCCAGTTTATTAATTTTAAGTAAGCGTACGGTTACCGCTAAGGATTCTCGCTTGGATATCACTGTTTTTTCACCTTTCCTATATGGCTGAAATATTTACCTGTTCCTTGTGAGGAAAGAATGCCTAAAAGAATGCTAAAGGGAAGATTGTATACTACTAGTCGTAGTGGCAGGTCAAGGATGAGAAGGTTGGATGGCGTAATAGAAGATTTTGCTAGCAAGGAAATAAGAGGGTGGAGAGGAAGGGCGGTGAACAGGGAAGCAGGAAGGAGTATTGTTGAGGAGGCTAAAGCTCACCAAAGGCTGTAACGCCAGATAAGAAGAAGAAGATATTGCAGACTTCCAAGCGCAGAATTTCTTTCTGAGAATTTCTCTTAGACCTGAACTTCGGTATATTATGCCACGCAAGGCTAGAACCCTTCTTCTTTGGTTTCTTTACCTTGTCAATGACTTTAGCTGGTTACTTTATAATTACTTTTACCGGCTCATCGTTTTTTCTTTATTTTGTTACAGTCTTTGACCGATGGAAGACGGCCCAGAAAACCCCTTTCGCATGTGACAGTATATATGCCGTTTGATTGGCCAAGGTTTGTTCACCACATCCGGTAAATGATAATAAGTACCCAGCCATAGTCGTGAGTTTACCATTGTCGCTGGCCAGGTTAAGCAGCAGTTCCTGTCCCTTAAGCATGGAGTTGTCTTATTTACCTTCAGCTATCTAGCCATGTTCGTTTTCTTTGGTCGACCTACATTTCTTCTTCTTTTCACTTTGCCTTTGAGAGCTTGGTTACGTTAGTCTTTTGTTACTCACTTTTTCTGTGAGTGCTCTTTTCATTTTTGCCAGTTCCTTTCATGTTTTCGTTGATTTTTGTATACGTAGACAGTTCGTCACTTAGTCTCGATTTCGAATCCTGTCAGCACTCCTGCATCCTCCCAGTACGTATAGAAACTTCTTCGCGAAAAATTGTATTCATTTTTTCTACAGTTTTTGGACACAACCCATTTCGTTATTTCACTATTATCCAGAAAAACAGGAATAGCTACAATTTTCAAAACTTAATTTTAGTACTGGTCGCTCTTAAGGTTAGCAGATGAGGTTTATAGACACGATGGCTCAGAAGACGAAGAATCCAAAAGGAGACCTAGTCACAAAATAGACAATCCAAATCACACATCCAAATAAACAGCTAGTCACATTACCCAATTTGAGTACCATATGGTTATTTTAATGTAGCCTGACCGTTGCTAGCCCGTTTTTGTCTTAGATGTAAAACAATTTAAATTTACCTTCGATTTCTGTAACTGTTCACCACAATAATAAAACAAAACTCAACTAATATTACTGCGTACACCTTGCCGAAAATATTTAACTACCTACTGAATGCATGCTTGAAACAAGCAAACATAATATTAACACTTTTAATATTTCCATGAGTTAGCTACTTGATTCTTTTCCATGTAAATACGATACGTTGTGGACTGCAAATGATCGAGTTGAACAGGAGTTCAGTGCTCAAGGAAGGGCCGGATGACGAGTATCAGTCCTATGGCTAGTAGTGTGTTTACTTATTTCCTTATTTTTCTGTTTAGACTTCCCGCTAACATTTCCTTAGTAAGAGTCTGATTTCATTAAATTTTCCAGGACCAACGTTGGGATTGTAACTTACTTTTCTGCCCGTTTGAGCTCAAGTGCTATTACTTCCAGAAGCTTAACTGTTTACTTGCGTTACGTTTTCCTATGCTTTAAACATACGTACATTGCAGTTTTACCTTGGATTTGAATTTGAATATAATCAAACGTCCTTCTGAGGAGAAATAGTCTTTGTCTTTTCCATTTATGCTAGACATTTTTTGCATATGACAGAGTGCTTCTTCTCTTTCGCGCGCGCACGCATACACACATACACAAGTGCGCGCATTGTCTGTAATAAATAATCAATAAATAATCTCTATCTTTATTTAAATAATACTCTAAAAACGAAACATTTTATTTATGATATGTTTGTAATACATTTAAATAAAGCACTACCGCAATAAATCTACCGTAGGCATAATGAAGGAGGCTTAATGCCCTCACTCAGAAATGTAATCAGCTGTTATTTGAAGCAGTCCGCAGATACGGTTCCCCGCTGAATCGTTGTCGTTTAGTTCTAGTTTTCTCTTTAACGGCATCATAAACTCTCGACAACGCACGAAACATGAGAGAGTAAAAGTAACTTTCCACGAGTAGGAAATGAATATTTTTTCCCACTGTTCGGGAACTTGAAACCCCATCCCTCCGTTAATTCCAAACCTGCGTACAGCATATAAAAAGAGCTACGCGAAAGCAGCAGGTGGCGTAATAGCAATACACAAACAATTTCGTGCATCCGTCGTAAGAGAAACAAAACGAAATGTATTGAGCAGCCTACACACTACCATATCAGTATTTAAGATTCACAAAATGTGTAATGTAAGTACAAATTTATTTATTATTATTACTAGCGAGTACCCGGCATGCGTTGCAATGCCATTCAAAGAAAGAAAGTTTTTGTGTTTTAATTCTGTTTATTGAAGTGCTTTTGGATACACAATATTTTTTGTTTTTCCGTCTGGTGCGTACATGAATAAATCCGAAGGTTTTCCGACGCGTGAGCAGGCCACATACAGCTGTCCATGTGAGAAGCATGGATTTTTCAAATTTAGTCCACACACTTGTAGCGATTGTCCCTGTGCTTTGTTGATGGTCATTGCAAATGCGAGTCGCACCGGAAACTGCAAACGTTTGAACTCGAATGGCATATCTGTCGGAATCATTGGGATGCGTGGCAACAGTACATCTTCTCCTTTAAATTTTCCATTTAAAATTGTAGCTTCGATGATATTGTTCATCATCTGTTTCACTGAAAGCCTGGTACCGTTGCAAAGTCGTGGTGGATTGATGTTTCGGAGAAGAATGATAGGCACGCCAATTTTCAATGTTAAAACGTGCGGCGGCATGCCTGGCAAATCAAGTGAATTCAAGAATTCAGTTGGATAATTGACAACTTCGTCTTGATTCATTACAGTATCGATGGACTTATACGTTGTCGCTTCGCCTGGTATTTCGTTTTGAATGCTGAAATTGATGGCATTGACATCGTTGTTTTTGGCTGCTAATATGGCACGTGCACTGAGCCACTGATGATTTTTGTAATTCTGTGCGATATTTGGGAAAACTTTGTGAATCAATTCGTCTGTGGTTGCTGTGATTTTACAGAAGTTTGTTGGCAATGTGATACATTGTGTGGATTCATCGATTGCCATTTTCCCATTCCCAATATCCAACAATTGTTTTGCGAAACGTTCAGCGGATGCATCATGTTGTAGCTGTACACGCATATTGGTCTTCAAAGTCAATTTCTGTACGTGTCGCCATAAAACTGATGATTTGAGACATGCATTAAGTTCATCAGTGTGTGTTGAACGTGGTATAACTGGTAGAATTTGTCGAAAATCACCAGACAATAAAATGAGTGCGCCACCGAAGAGCTGTTCATTTCCTCTCAAATCTTTTAGTGTACGATGAAGCGCTTCCAATGCTTTTTTGTGCGCCATAGTACATTCGTCCCATATAATGAGTTGACATGATTGGAGTACTTTACCCATTCCAGAATTTTTGTTGATATTGCATGTGGGTGTCTCAGTGATTTGTATATTCAACGGCAATTTCAGTGCTGAATGCGCTGTTCGGCCACCATCCAAAAGAGTTGCCGCAATTCCAGATGATGCGATTGCCAGTGCAATATTTTTTCGTGATCGTATGGTTGCCAAAATAAGTAAAATGAGAAAAGTTTTGCCTGTGCCTCCGGGCGCATCTAGGAAATACAATCCCCCGCTTTGGCTTGTAATTGCATGCATAATTCTGTCATACGCTATGCGTTGTTCTGGAACCAATTTCGGAAGATTCGTTTGAACAAATGTACCCAATTCGTCGATATCAAAGTGTTTTTCTCGTTGCAAATCACGATCGAAAAGGTCGTTTGCAGATCGATTCGGCGCAGCCATTCCCAATTGTACCAGTGCTTTGTTAGCGATTGCCAAACATGTGTCCTCAATCGAAACCAATGCCTCATTATACACGTTTGGTGTGAATTGAATGTCCGGATTTTGATTCGTTGCACGCAAACGATGTAGGATGTCTTCACTCATGTAGTCTTTGTACTTTTCCCAAAGATCTTTTGGATTGGATGGGAAGCACGTTGTCAATATGATTGCAAATAACGTGCGTATTTGCTGTGGTTGAGCAGTATTCGATGCGTCAGCGAGTGAAGTGTCCCAATGTGCATCGTTTTCAAGAAGATTTAATTCTTGGCAAGCTTCACGATAAGTGGCACATACTTGACCGTTTACTGTTCTCAATTCTTGGAAGGATGTCGGTCCACGTATGTTGATTAACAGTAATCGCAAGTAAAAGCATTCTGCATTGTTTGGGTGAACAGTGTACAGGCGGCCTAACGCGTCAGTCGAATATAAGTTGGGATGTCCATCAACTGCTTTACCTTGTTTGCGACGTTGAAACTTTTTTGCTGATGCATTCCATGTGTAGTATGTTGGCACTTCAGAGTATAGTAGCGTCTTTGCAGACATATCATCCCCGCACAATGAGAAAAATGCAGTTAACGTTGTTGGCGGTGGTGACAATGCTCTTGCACGTGCATTTTCTGTTGTGAAGTACACACGCTGTCCATTTTCAAGGTGCACTGCCAAATGAACAACTGTTGGATGTCGTTCATGGATTGGAAATGATAAAATGCGCCATACTGCTTCATTGCTACTAATGTAGCGTCCCAGTTGATATTGGTCGATTTCATTGATAGATGCAGTTGCATTTCCCACTCCAAAAACTGCCATATCGCTTCCTTTGTTGACATATTTGCAAATGTACTTGATCGATTTCACCGAATTGCAATACTCGACATTGATGTGTGCTTTGTACGTTTTCGAGAGTAACGGTGAATAAGGTACAACCCAACGATTATCGACTTCAACATCATTGTTTCGTACTTTTAAAGTGATGGATTTGCCGCCATCTTCAGTTGATCGTCGACGATAGAGTGGATATCCGTCATTGCCAGTGATAGTCTCGGCAAGTAAGTCTCTTGGGTATCGTTTCGTGCATTTCCCATCAGACATGCATGGTGAATTGTTGTTGAGTAAGCCACATGGACCATGAATCATGTTTTTGGTGACGACTTCAAATAAGTTTGGATCAATATCGACATCTGGTATTTCTGCTGAGATGACTTGATCAATTTGATCTGGTGTGACTTTTTCGATCAACCAAATCAAAATGTGTGCATGTGGCAATCCTCTTTTTTGCCATTCAACGGAATACATCCAACAGCGTGTCTCTCCAAAAACATGATGCTTGACAATGAAATCCATTAACGATTGCAATTTTTGTTTGAACACACGCGCGGAAATATCATGACGATCCGATGATGATTGTCCAGTTAACAAAAGTTCTTTTATTTCATCCCACGTAGGATTGCATGTGAATGTAATAAACAAATCTGGGCGGCCATATGCGCGAACATATGTCATTGCATCTTGTGGGTATTCATGCATGTGCCGTGGACTCCCTGTAAATGTGGCCGGTAGTATGACATTTTTCCCAATTTATTGGGATTCACATTGCCATCATTAACAACTGCATCACGTAAATGAATGTACTCTTCGGAACGCAACTTGGTTTGATTTAATCGAATGTAGAGGAGTCGTTCGGTTTCGATTTTCGCATACATATCGACAATGTATTGATGGAACAATTGTCGACATTTCAAGATATGATTTTCAGCGTTTTCACGAATCATCAATCGATATGAATAGTAATCCATGGCACTGACTTTCTTATTCGTTTCCTCATCTGTTTGTGGATTTCTCAATTTGATGTTGAAATGATATCCATCTTCTCCTTGCCAAAATAAAATCGGATATTGCAATCCGTCGTATGGGCGATGAGTTTCTGAGACTCGCTGAACATCACCATTTCTGCGATGAAGAATTATATCACGCGAGTTAAATTCTTCGCCAACTATAATGATCGCCACTTCATCAATTGTTGGTGCATTGTACTGTCTTTCGTGTTAGCCGACAGGTGTTTTGTCTGCTCTAACTACAACTTTGTAGTCATCAGCTGGCATTTGTTCAAGGGCAGTTCTGAACAATCGAATTAATTCGTTGTGTTGATCGAATAAAGTTTGTAATGCAGCGACAATTTCTCGTTTAGTGCCCGTATTGAATCGACAACGTTGATCGATTTGTTCATCAGTGTTTCCCATGAAATAAATTTGAAGAAATTTGTGATCTGTGTTCGACAGTGGTAGTAGTGATCCTGCACGATGATAAATTTGCCCTTGCACTTTGAATGTTGGCATGTAATTCTCGCGCACGATATTTGTTGCACCGAACGATGTCATTTGGAAAGATGAATTGTACTTGCGTATGTTTGCCAAGAAATGTTTCGATTGGCTTGTGTCACCTGATACCAACGTTGATAATGGTTCGGGTGGTGAATGTAATTCTGGCAATTTCACTTTTCCACCCGCGCAGCACATTCCTGGTGTTTCATTCTTAAATTTGAGGGCACTGCAATACACGCATAATTTATCCATTTTTCCAATAACCACACTTGGATGAAGACTGTAATCATAATTAGCATCGTAATGGAATGCACCAAGATTTAAATCAGCGTGCAGTGTTCGTCTGGATCGAGCAGTGCGTACTCGAACGGTTTCCAGTCTTGCTTCCCGTTGCTCGTCTGTTTCAGACGAACGGGCTTGAGCAGTGCGTACTCGAACGGTTTCCAGTCTTGCTTTCCGTTGCTCGACTGTTTCAGACGAACAGGCTTCAGCATTGCGTACTCGAGCGGTTTCCAGTCTTGCATCCCGTTGCTCGTCTGTTTCTGAAGCTCGTGATGCCTTTTTCTTTCGTGCTTGAGGTGTAGATCGACCAACCGCTTGTCGTTTGGGTGGCATAATTGATTTGAGAGCGAAAGTAATGCTTTGTGACGACTATTACAAATTCACTTGGAAAAAGCAAAGAAAATCCATGTGATATCTATTATCTAATGTCGACCGGCAATTGGAATTTCACAATCAAAACCACTTGTTATGTTATGTTACGAACTGAAATGTCGCTGTTTGTATTTGATTCAATTCAATTCTGTCAAGCGTGCGCACTCATACATCGAAAACACACGAACTGCCGCTAAACTATATGAAATACACTCATTTGTTGAAACGAATATTTACCTTTTAAACTAAACAATGGGTTTCAGAAGTGGTACACTCGCGCGCCACCTATTGTAAAATGGTTGTACTAATTCAGAAACCGTATTTCTAGGTACGTTTTTAACGAAAAAAGGCACTGATACTACATCACTGACGCTCATCGCATAATTCTCGATGAAGTAGGTTAAGTATAATTCTCGACAATTAATTATTCCTACTGCACATAGGCCTACTGAATATTCAAATGTCGAAGAGTATGGTTTGTCAGAATCAACGTGTACTATAATTATAATCAATGTTACAATATAATCAAACAACTAATTATTGTATTGTTTATAAGAATTCCATATCCCTACTAAAATGTAAATATTCAAATGGACTAACTGATATCAATATACTTATGTATACACTATTTGTATTATTCTATACGAATAAACATTTCATCTAATTGTGTTACTGCATGTTTGTAAATAACTACTAAATTATCAAATTTTGATTTTACGTATCGAGGAAACATGAATGATGGATCTATTGCTTTTGGATATTCACAACTTACAATATAAGAATATTATTAATATAGATGTACCATTAGCAATTTACCAACTCTACAGTTACCACAACAATCATATACAAATATTCGCGATCGAAGCCGCGGGTTTAAAAAAATGCGTTTTTTGCAATAACTTCGGTTCTTTTTAACCTATTGTTATCAAATAAAGTGGAAAACTTTCCGTTGGGTACCTGCTATCAGCGTGCAAAATTTCATCGCAATCGGATGAATGGTATAGCAGAATACCCGCGCTTCGCTACGGAGTTTCACGTTGTACGTAATGAAAATGTTAGTTTAATTAATAAAGTTCAATTAAAGTAGGTTTCTTAAAAATAAATAGCTGTTGCCCACGACTTCGTTCACGTGGTCTTCAATTTAATGCGATAATATATTTAGAACAGAATCTATTCTATTGGGTTGCCATAGTAACCAAATCTAATAGTTTTTTAAGACCCCAAAGGACCCCCCAATGGACCCCGTCGAAAAAAACACCTATCCTATGTTGGTTCTCCCGTTGCGTAAAATATTTGTGCCAAGTTTGGTTGAAATCGGTCCAATGGTTTAGGAGGAGATGTGGAAGACCCCAAAGAACCCCCCAAAGGATCGTATCGAAAAAAAACACCTATCCTATGTTGGTTCTCCCTTTGCGTAAAATATTTGTGCCAAGTTTGGTTGAAATCGGTCCAGTGGTTTAGGAGGAGATGTGGAAGACCCCAAAAGGACCCCCCGAAGGACCCCATCGAGAAAACACCTACCCTATGTTGGTTCTCCCGTTGCATAAAATATTTGTGCCAAGTTTGGTTGAAATCGGTCCAGTGGTTTAGGAGGAGATGTGGAAGACCCCAAGAACCCCCCAAAGGACCCCATCGAAAAAATTCATAAACCTTCGCGGGCGTGCGCACAACAACTCACCGAAGTTTCATCGCAATCGGATGAATGGTATAGGAACGCATACGGGACAAAGAAAGAAACAAACATTCATTTTTATAGATATAGACTAGCGAGTACCCGGCATGCGTTGCAATGCCACTCAAAGAAAGAAAGTGTTTGTATATATATAATATATAAAGACTTCGTTCGCGTGGTCTTCAATTTAATGCGATAATATATTTAGAACAGAATATATTCCATTGGGTTGCCATAGTAACCAGATCTAATAAGTTAGTTTTTTAAGACTACAAAGGACCCCCCAGAGGATCGTATCGAAAAAAAACACCTGTCCTATGTTGGTTCTCCCGTTGCGTAAAATATTTGTGCCAAGTTTGGTTGAAATCGGTCCAGTGGTTTAGGAGGAGATGTGGAAGACCCCAAAGAACCCCCAAAAGAACCCCATCGAAAAAATACCTATCCTATGTTGGTTCTCCCTTTGCGTAAAATATTTTGTGCCAAGTTTGGTTGAAATCGGTCCAGTGGTTTAGGAGGAGATGTGGAAGACTCCAAAGGACCCCCAAAAGGACCCCCGAGTATCATATCGAAAAAACACATATCCTATGTTGGTTCTCCCGTTGCGTAAAATATTTGTGCCAAGTTTGGTTGAAATCGGTCCAGTGGTTTAGGAGGAGATGTGGAAGACCCCAAAGGACCCCCCAAAGGACCCCATCGAAAAAACAGCTACCCTATGTTGGTTCTCCCGTTGCATAAAATATTTGTGCCAAGTTTGGTTGAAATCGGTCCAGTGGTTTAGGAGGAGATGTGGAAGACCCCAAGAACCCCCCAAAGGGCCCCATTGAAAAAAATGCATAAACCTTCGCGGGCGTGCGCACAACAACTCACCGAAGTTTCATCGCAATCGGATGAATGGTATAGGAACGCATACGGGACAAAGAAAGAAACAAACATTCATTTTTATAGATATAGATTAGCGGGGGTCCTACAGTCTATGCCGCATCCCGCATTTTGATCGCCATTTCTCCCTATCTTTCCAGTCATCGTCTTCAATATCTCGATCTCTCATGCTTTTCCTAAATCCTGTTCTCCATTGTGTTGTCAGTCTTCCTTTTCTTCTCCTGTTTTGTGTTGCGTAAGTCAATGCTTTCTTTGGCCATCGCTTCTCCTCCATCCTCATTACGTGACCATACCATAGAAACTGTCTGGATTCTATTCTTTCTGCTGTTGTAAATATGCGCCCTGTTTTCCTTCTTATATCTTCGTTAAATAAGTGCAAATTACTTATTTAAATTAAGTGTATGTTTTTTCGATACCTAATCTCTATTTTTCTGGATAGTTCCTTAAAACATCCTTTCCTTATGGCCTTAATCTGTGCCTCCTCTCTGGCGTTCTTTGGCCTGCTAGTCTTCCTTCTTCCTTTGGGTTACCAGATTAATACATGTTTCGTGAGTCCATGCTCTGCCATTTGTTGTATGTACTTGTTCACAGTTATCTGCTTAGTTCTGTTGTCGTTTGTATCGAGTATGTAATCCTACTTTCTCTTGTTCCCAAATTTATTGTACTTTTCCAAGACGTTCCGGTTGCCCACCTTTATGTCCTCTATTTCCGTTGCTCTTAGAGGGCTATTACAGTCTGAAATATGTTTTGCACATTTTTCTATATTCCTTTATGATTTTTCATTCTATAGCGCACTGTTTAGTGGCTAATTATAAAAAATAAATAATCCTCTGTAAAGGATGAAGGCAAAGCGCACTGCTTTTGTGTTTAGTGGGACGGTTGCATGGCTAGTACAACGCGTCGCCAGCCGCTAGTTGCTGTAGTGGGTAATCACTATTTCCTAAGATCTAAGGCGGGGTTTTCTTTGACCGCAGTCTCTAGTCTCCCACTGTGAGCCTTCAATTTATGATTCGTGCTCTAATTTATTTTCCTCTTTGTTACAACATTTGTTCTTGTTGGTGCCTACTGACACACGCATACAGTATTTTTTTTTTCTAATTTCACGTTTGACGCCAATTTCTCATGTTTTTCTACGAGTTTTGTGTCATAAATATCGGCAATCACTATCTGCTTAAAATGTAATCATCTGTAAGTATAGTCTATTACCAGCCATAAAACATAATCTCTTGTAGATATAACTGTCTACCTGTCATAAAATCTGTCTACCAGTTATAAAATATTGTTACGACATTACAGAACAGTCTACGTGTTTACCGAATGTTCCAGAGGGATCCGGAATGTAATGCGTGTGGCATACGTGATTCTCGACGCATTAGCTAGACTGTGTCAGAAGCCGCGCGGACTGTGTCAAGGCCGCAATTAATTACGTCGTAAGTAGAGATAACGCGTAGTTTGGAATGTTCTGGTCTGTGAGCGGGGGTATAAATACAAGGCGGCAGCGGCCTTAGTTCTGTTATAGTTGCGATATATTACAAGTGATTACTGTGTGCGTTCAAGTGCTTATTAGTGAAGTGTTGTGTTTTGTAATCGGGCGGTATAATTGTAATACAATTGTGTTTTATACTAGTTGACATTTTATTGCGTGTGAACAATTTTTATTTGATTTGTTGTAAGAGACTGTGTTGTTAATTACGAACTGTTTGTTTAACTGTGAAAATTAAAGCTGGTGATTAGTGACTTAGTTGGTGTCTTGTATTTTGTTTTCCACTGTACCATACGACGTTCATAGACCGTCGTAACAATATAATCATTTCTGAACATAACTGTACTCCGATCATAAAATATAATAGTCTGTATATATAATTAATCTACAAGTCGTAACATATAATCATCTGTAAATATAATGTGTTTACAAGTAATAAATGTAATCAACTATAAATATGAACTGTCACCAGTTGCAATATGTACAATCATTTGTAGGGTTTTACCAGAACTTTTTGGGGGCGATAACACCCAGTTAATCTAAACGTTTGTAACTTATTACTAAATAAGTAGGTTGAATTCCTCCTTTTCGTTCTTAGTCCTCCCAGGATTAGACGTTTGTCTCGTTTTGGCTTCACCATGTTATCATCTGTCCCTCAACACTTGTCCTTCTTCATGGCCTATACATTTAAGCTTTTCACAAAATTGTTTATGGAAACATACGCATTAAATCCATTTTTCCTCATACTGAGTCATT
Organism: Magicicada septendecula; assembly: GCA_034769895.1. Taxonomy (NCBI): domain Eukaryota; kingdom Metazoa; phylum Arthropoda; class Insecta; order Hemiptera; family Cicadidae; genus Magicicada; species Magicicada septendecula. The sequence goes on from CM068367.1 coordinate 1,308,276,785, forward strand.
ATTTCTGACACTGTTTGTAATCCTAACTCTTATGATAACTTCATATGTGTTCTAGTCTTGGACAGGCTTTTAGCAATCTTGACGAATCCATTTTGCAGAACACTCCTTTGTTTTGTACCCATGATTTAGATTCTACAATGAAGACAGCTCTTCAATTATTTCATAAAATTTGTTTAGTCTTCTCCATGGCGTTTCTCCTTTAAACATTCGCCTTATAATGTCACACATTTCCTGACAGCTGTTAATTTTAATGAGAATATTTTTATCTTCTCCATAACTCAATATGTTAGTTGTGGTGTAATGGGGATTTAAAGTGAACATATGTATGTACGCGCTAGAAAATAAAGTGTGCTATCCGTTCTATCATATGACTGTCAATGATAATTCTTATACGTATTGAATTCGTACCAATAAATGTCTAAGGAAATTAACTTTTGGTACTTAAACAGATTTTTGTTTACAAGTTACCCAGTAGTTTTTGAATAGCCAATTGTGGTTTATCTTCACTGTAGCAACTTGGTCAAGACAAATAGCAAAGTAATTAAAAACCCCGTGTTGATTCACTTCTCCTCCAATAGCGACGTATTTATATTTCTTTCATCTGTTCTCACCTATACAGACATTGAACAGAGTAGATGATAAAGGGCATCCTTGTTGAAGCCTTGATTCGTTCTCCTTTATTGATTCAGTATTTTCTCTACGCCCGTACCGACTACAGATCTCAAATCTTGATATGAATTTTGTAAAGATGTAATTAAATGCACTAGACACCCTCTTTTCTCCTTTGCTGATTAAAGCTTATCCTTCTGGATGCAATAAAAAATCTTTCCATAGTATTTTCCGTATACTAACGTTGAATTCTTTCTATTTCAGAAATTAAAATGACTGATGATTCAGTGGTACAAGCAACTGTGAAAAATGAGAGTGGGTTAGTGTGAAGATAAATTAAACAAAAATAAAACAGGAATAGGAGAACTACAAAAACAATTCGTTGAGTCGAGCTACGATGTATACAGCGTAAAGAGCGGTAAGAATTATGTTCTCGTCGCTGAAACTGTCAAACCTGCGTTCACGAAAACAAGGAGTCGGGGGCGGTGACGCTGGCGTCTGCAGCGGTCCGCCCCATCTGGACCTGACGTCGCACGCCTCCAAGAAACCCGGGGACCACGTTGTCACCACGAACAGGAGATCCAACAAGTGTAAGTCTCTCTCTACTGATGTTTACATTTTAGTCAGTATTGTTAATTTATAGACAAATTACGCCTTGAAAATCGCGTACGGCCCTCCGTGACTAATGGTCAGCGAAGACGTAAATATTTATACGTTAATACAAATATTTAGAAACGTTATTAACTGTTCATCGTCGAACAGTTACCTATAATCACTATTGATGACGATAACTCCACAATAAAGTGTGTTTTCCTGATAGAGTGATTAGGAAGACACTGGAAAAACGTGTATTCAGTTTTTAAAAGTCTTGACTCCGCGCTCGCATATACAGTAAGCACATAAATGCCCTTATCATCACATTAGCATAAGCTATTAAGTTTATTTTGTGAATCCGCCAATGTAAAAATAGCACAGGCCTAATATCCAATTCTTTTGTGAATGCGAACGTTTGTATATGTCTCAGCATTTATTATTCCCTATCTACGACTTTTAAATCAACGAGTAATATTAAATATCTGATATATTTGATTACATTTTGTGAACTGATAAATTTTAGCGTAAATCTCGATGTAAAATTTAATGTTATTTTGAAAACAACACTAACTTGCAGTTAAAAATCATGTTTTATTACAAACATTTTCCCTTGATGCATAATGAGGTAGACTCCTCAGTGATGAGGTAGACTCTAGTGATTGGACAAAGTGTGTCATTAAAGACGCAGCATGGGCGAAACGTGTTACGTTTTGTATAAAAGACTACAACTTAGTCTGGGTCTTACATATATATTTTTATAGAACATTATCTTTTATGGTGTTATTTACTCTCATTGATTCACCGATTCTGTAAGGTACCCTCTCTGCTGCCTTCGCCCCGATTATAAAACAATCTTTCAAATTTATATATGATATCTTCCATGTTTCAGATTTACCTTAGTAATAAATTACTCCAAGTTTCGAATAGCGTCTCGGATAGCCAAGACATCACTATACTCCTGACCCTTTAACTCGGGAGCACATTCGGTGGCGAAAAGTGAAAGCGCAGTGCGCAGAGAGAGACAGAGTATTTCACTGCGATTAGCTAAGCTGAAACATGCTACGGTTCCGTCAACAGATATATAACAAAAGGGTCACGAACTGCATTCATGGAAGCGAAACGATTGATTGGTTCTTATTGACTGACAGATCACGTGATACTTTCTCCTGCCTCCTGTGAAGCTAACAGGTGTCGCCTTCGTATGTGCTCCCGAATATATGTAGTAAACATGTGTTCTGAAATCAATTTTACCAGTGGCTTTAATGTGTTTGTTGCATCATTCATGTTTTATCAACTTAAAACCGGGAGTAACGAGATAAACGATACAACTGGGCAACTACATCGTTAATTACACAAAAATACAACCAGAAAGTAAAAGACGGTAACCGTTTTCAGGTAAATTACATTTCCTACGAATCGTGAAACACAGAAATGCGAGCTCGCTCGTAAGGTTTCGTCATTTTCACTGATGACAGCACTGTTTTTTCGGTTTAACAGACGTCGTTTTATTTCTCTTGAAATCAAACATTTCGTCCTCAATAGGTATCTTCAGTTCCTCGACTAACAACCCGGTACTGCTTTAAAAAAAGCTAATCTTGACAATTTCCTACACTTTTTCTATCTCAGCGCCAATTTGATTTTCTTGTAGATAATCCGTAGAGGATCCGTGTGTTAAACCGAAAAACAGTCTTGTTATTACCGAAATTCAAATAATTCATCGGAATTATGGGATCAGGCTACAAGTTTCTATACAAGAGTTCCGTCGATAAAGCGTAAATTAAAACATAAAAACGTAACTTAGCAATAGGCCTAAATACATTTATGGTCTACTACATATTTCCTTGATCTAAAATCTAAAGCAGACGACTGCCATACAGGAGTGGACGATAAATGCTAATCAAAAATAGACGTATGGATGCGTTTTCCTTCGGAGTTCGAATCTCAATTTTTCAGCGTCATGGTGTCTATACGTAAGCGCTGCCTCTCCGTTGTATTTTGACCTTCCCTTAAGTCGTCTTTCATTTGACGTGCCGTTGAACATCTTTATCGACAGGATATACTCCAACCTTACATCAGAACCAAACCAGTTGTGTCCCTGTACTCTAATAAAGAAGGTAAGAGGACAACTTTTCTTTGACTCGATAAAATTCTCTAATTTCTTTCTCGGTCAGTTTTCGCACATTGACGCTATAATCTTCATCAGAACTTCAATTTGAAAAAAGGTCTAACAAGTCTCTGTTGATGATTAGATGAAACTCCAGTTTTTGTCACAGTGTTTTTCGAATCTTCTCTCATTAGCCCGAAAAAATCTCATTTTTCCTCATGTTCCCTTTTCTCTTTTTAATGCCTATCTTCAGGATCACAAAGACTGCTGTTAAAATCAACGTTAATAATTTATAGCGTGTTTTTAACTTTTAACTTTTAGCTTCTAAGATCAGTCGGCTTTCACGTATATTTAAAGGTTCTCTGTATTCTAACAGCTCTTTCTTGCATTTGAAACTCAAATCGAATTTAAACACTATAAGAGAATAATGAGTGCTAGCAGCGGTATAATAGTGTAGAGCGAAATTTTCCACCACATGGTGCACAAAATCACGAACAATTTGTACGACAAATTGCTCCAATTTGGTTCAGCGTTGTCCGTCGGAATAAATTACAATAACTGTGACAAATAAGTGTTCTTAGACCTAACTTTGCTGTGTTTAAAAGTTTTATAATCTAAATTTAAGTAACTTATCAAGCTGTAACCCATAAACTGTTTAAACGCGTTAAAGCTGCATCCGCTAAATCTGTGTTTTGTATTCCGGAGACGCGCACACTTCAGACTTGGAGATTAGCCGATATTTATAAATTATGTTTCATCGATACTGTACAAAATTTACAAAAGTGTAAATAAAATATTGTTTTATTTTCCTTAAAAAACAAACTTAAGTAATAACGATAATGGTGTATTATATTTTACTATAAACTAATATTTAAATATTTTACTCATTTGTTATTTGAAAAATTCTGGGTATTATAATTTTCTCGGTCTTGGAAGGATAGTTACCTATTATAACCCAGATCTTCTGACACGTACGCTTTCTATTGTTTGGTGTCCTGTTGCTAAAAATATATAAAACTTATTTTATTTAATTAACTTCGTATTATCGTCGTTCCTGTACGTCATATTTCAGCGCAGACTCTCCAAAGTAATTACTTTATTTTGCTTAGGTAAGCAGATGACCAGTTATCACAATTGTATGTAACGAATTATGTAACGAATGTTTAAAGTCCGCCTGCTTTCAGTCTTTAGATAGTCATTCTTAATCCAGTTTCCATCTAAACACTGTTCTTTAGTAGATTATCTAAATGTATTATTGGTTCCAATAAAAATGAATCTTTTACTAATACTGCACCAAAAGCCTTCAATTTTGTTTCATAACTTCAAACCTGTCCTTTCATTTGTCATTACTCTAAAGGAGCAATAGTAAGAACATTACATACCATGACCAGAAAATTATTTTTTTGAAGTTTCTGGTGTGTCGTTCTACTTGCGTAAAAACAAACCGACTAAAACTTATTTTATTGGCTTTCTATTTCAATATCGTTTGTAAGTGTGACATGGAAACAATTGGAATTGTGACCTGTGTTATAGAATATTGCTTTAACAAAATATTTACCTTACTCCTATCGTGCTAAAATCTGCAATATTTCATGGTTATGTTACGAGACTCGTCTGTCTAAATAAGGAACTTTGAATTAGCTATGTTTTCGTTTTCTGTAAGTCTTTACAAAATTTACAGGTCTAAATAACGACGTGTATCGCAATTTTAAATCCTCAGAGAACAAAAGCTTTACATTAGGAAAAATGAAAAATCATAGAAAATTAAGATATCCAAGATTAAACTTTTAATGACTTTACGATAACGTGTCGAGCGACAACACAAAAGGTCAAATGATTGGCACAGATACGTTGATGACATTCTAATACTATACAGGGGAAACAAAAGACAATGTGAACAGTTACTAACGCACATAAACAAAATACATAAAAACATAACCTTCACTGCCGAATACGAACACAACAATACCATAAACTTCTTAGACCTCTCCATCACAAAACTAGAACACAGGCACAAATTCAGTATATACAGAAAACCAACTACAACTGATACACTAATACACAACACCTCCACTCACCCAATACAACACAAACTAGCTGCTTTTAGAACCATGATACATAGACTTAACAACATCCCCTTAGATGAAATAGACTACAAAGACGAACTAAACACGATAAAATATCTAGCAGAATCTAACGGTTATGACAGAACAATAGTCAGTAAACTCCTACACAAAACACAAAACAAACAACAGACAAAGACAGAAAACAACAAATTCATAACACTAACATACATCAACAAACAAACAGAAAAAATTGCCCACAAATTCAAAAAAGCAGGATACAGAATCGCTTACAAAACTACTAACAAAACAGAACACACACTATCAAAACGCATGCCCAAAGCACAAAACAAATTCGATCTACCCGGTGTATATAAACTAAATTGTTCAAATTGCAGTAAATTCTACATAGGCCAGACAGGACGTAGCTTCAAACAGAGATACATTGAACACACAAAAGCACTCCACACCACTACAGAATCTACCTTCGCAAACCACCTCATTGAAGCAAACCACACATATAAAAACATCGACAATAACATGAACATACTACACGTACACACAAAAGGCCGAAAACTAGACACTCTAGAACAATTAGAAATATACAAACACACAAAAACAAATAAAAACGACATCCTAAACGAACAGACACAATTCAAATCGCACGCATTATTCGAACGCATCTCACCACACACACACAGCTTCAATCTTTCGAAACACTTTCTCGTCGCCAACAACAAGACGAGCAGCGCTACTAACGACAGCCTCTGATGAAGCCTTCTATAGGTGAAAGCCGGTTTAGGCTGTAAGGTAAAACTTTACGTTTTTACTTATAAAAAACTTTGTGTTCCGAGTCGTCAATATTATAGTGATATTTAGTCAAATGATTTTTCCAAATTAAGTTTCTTATTGGAGCTGTTGTTCTAAAAACTATCGATCTGACGTCGGATACATTAGTGATACACGGCAAAAATGAGTTAACCTTCTTATACACAGAAAGAATAAACAAAACTAACAGGTAATGTACAGTTTGAAAATTAAATACCAGATGAAGATGTGAGTTGTTATTTATTATTTCAAAATATCGTCAAAAGTAAGTAAGTATTGGACAGTTTTTATGTTATCATCAAAAGGCATCTTTGACAGCAACCTTATCAATAAGGACGTAAGATTAACCGTATCTATAGATACATAGATATACAGGGGATAAAAGATAGTGATCGACGATGTAAATTTTTAACCACATGTATCATTTCGCTTCGGTATTCACTGACAAAAAAGAGTACAGAAGATTTAATAATTCTTCAGGTAAATGATTCATAAACCTCTCTCTTCTCTGGCGCTACGGTCCCTGTAGAACCCTGGCCTGCTCAATGATTCTCCTCCATTCTTCTCTGTCCAGAGCCTTACTCCTCCCACCTGCCACTCGCGTCTCCCTCAAATCCCCTTCCACATCTTCACACCATCTCCTCCTTGAACGTCCTCTCCTCCTTACTCCCTCCCTCCTTCCCTTCCAATGCTATTTCTGGGCCTCGATCATTTCTCATTCTCACCACGTGCCCCAACCATCTCAACCTTTGCGCCTTCACTGCAGCAAATATGTCCGCTTCTCCATAAAGATCTCTTAGCTCACTGTTCTTTCTTATCCTCCACTTCTCTCCATCCCACTCTGGTCCATAAATTCATCTCAGAATTTTCCTCTCTATAACACCAAGGTCTTTTATATCTTCACCCATGGAACATCATATTGTTACGACATTACAGAACACTCTACGATTTTCTCGGCTATTCCAGTGGAATTCGGCTGTAATGTGTGTGTACGTACGTGTTGCTGCTACTTTGAGATGGGCAATTACGTGACACTTATCACGCGTCCGAGACTGATCCAGATTTCGCCAGTCCGCGCGCGCTGTGTGCAAGGCAGGAATCAATTACGTTCTGGTGTTTTATAATAGCGTTTTTGACGCGTAGTATGGAATATTCTGGTATTTCAGCGGGGTATAAATATTCAGTCAGCGACGCTTAGTTGAGTTATTGTCGGCGATTTAACAGTGCGGTTCGAAGTATTGTGGCGAAGTGTTATGTGTTTTTATAACTGTGCGGGACAATTGTAATACAATTGTGTTTCATACTCGTTGACATTATTATTGCGTGTGAACAATTTTTATTAAGAGACGATCTTGTCGATTACAAACTGTTTAATTGTGATAATTAAAGCTGGTGATTAGTGACTTAATTGGTGCTTGTAGGCCTATTTTGTTTTCCACTCTACCATACGACGATCAGTAGACCGTCGTAATAATATGTTCACCCAAGGTAGACTTCAACACCCATGTCTCGCTTGCATATGTTATTACAGGTCTGATTACCGTGGTGAATATTTTCTTTTTGACATTTTTTGATACATTCCTGGATTGGAATATATTTTTTAATGCGTAGTAGCTAAATGATTCATAAATACGTCTATCATTTCTCGCATTCAGACTACACTGATTTCAGAAGAATTAAAGAAACGCGGTAATTTTGTATTCGTTGTGTAGTCTGCACCTGACAATAATATTACGGACGTTAATGAAACGACGCCTTATATATCCGAACACCTATCGATACGTTTTACAACGGAAATCGAAACAAAAAACGATAATATAAAACTTTTTAATTTCTGTCGGTAACAGAAGAGTGCGGTTTTATATTTCCCCTACCTCCTCTTTCGTCACTGTTGTGTCACCTTTTGTACCGTGAGCGCGGTCTCCTCTGTCTTTTCCAATTAAATCTGTAATGTAATTTCATTTCCGATATAAAAATGTCTTGAAACACATACGCTGGCGGTCCCATTTGTAACTTGCTTTTAAAATAACACAATCTTAATAAAAGCGAACTGTTAATTAAACTCCGGTAATGGCTCTTTGGACTTGTGTTTTATTTTCATTATTTAGTATCCATATTAGTTATTACATACCCATTATTAAATATCCATAATAGATATTAAAACTAGAATAACTGAGATAAAATAACTTTTATGAAAAATAAAGGAAAGGCTGCTAACTTCAACAAATATTAGCCGTAAAACAAAGAATTAACTCGTAGCCTTTTTTTTTTTTTTGTGTGGAGCGAGTGTTTATGTTGTACACTACTGAGATTCGAAAACACCCTATTTTCGCAAAAATCCTTGTAGGACATCAAATTAAAGAGAATTTAAATCAAAAGAAGGAGATGGTGTGAACACTTGAATTGCATGATTGATATCCGTCTACCTGTGCCTGCCTTGGGTTATCACCCTATTGGGAAGAGAGATTCGGTAGACCGAGGAGGAGATGGATTCCGGAACAGCTCTAAGGCCCTAGTCCTTGATGATGATGATGATGATGATGACGACGACGACGACGATGATGATGATGGTGGTGGTGGTGGTGGTGGTGGTGGTGGTGGTGGTGGTGGTGGTGGTGGTGATTGAATCAAAATATATAAATACAGTGTTCAGTTTTAAAATTTTCAAAATTTTTGGACATCATAAAAGGGATCAAAATTTTGAAAACAATTAAAAATCCATGCCGAGTTTCAAACTAAATAGAATCTTAATCCAGATAGGGATAAGAACGTAGCGTTTACTCCGATTTTTTTTTTATTTTAGGGTAACAAGACACAAAATTTAAGTCAAAAACATAAGAAAATTGTAAAAGTCTATGTGTTGGATTAAATTATAAGCAATTTTATTCAAAATACAAACTCGATACCTTCAAAAAGATTGTAAGCTAGTTTACAACAAATATTACATATTGTTATCACTTGTGCATATTTGTAAAAAGTATTAGATAAAGGCTTACAGATATCTATGAAAATGCACGTAAACTTAGCCTATAAACTAAGACTACATTATCTGTCATTTACGTGTTATGGTAACAAATGTATAGCCTAATTAAAAAGCTAATGCAGTGGTTTGTTAATTTTTAATGTTTATCTATAATTAATTGTTTGCTTTGCAATTCATTGTTATATTTCACTACAAAAACAATAGAGTAATCGGAGTTTTCGTAATTTTTCTGACAATTAAAAAATTGTGTAAATTCAAATTTGTTTATAATTTGTCTAAAACGTGAGCGAATTCTGTAGCCCAGTGAGCTTACTAGACTATAAAATGACGAGTCTGTGTACTCTGACAAAATATTGCTATTGATCAGAAATCGGGATAAATCAAGAAAACTTGTGATTAACAAGATATTATATACGTTTTATAACATTTGTTTATGACAAGATTTTTATAATCAGTACATGTAATAACGTTTAATAGTAAAATATAAAATTGTAAAGGTATCAACAAGTTTGTACCAAATAACCCCACACTAGAGACGTCATTTAATGCATAGACCAGGCAACCAGACACGTCTACAAGAATGTTGCGCACATCCCAGATTCCCATATAAAATCGGATTTAATTATTTGGGATTCGTAAAAGTGCACACCTACGTAAAACACATCATAAAGAAAACTACGATACGAATGTTTTGGTTTCAAGGACGTCGCGTTGCAAGTGGATTAGGATTCATACAGCACGGTCTGACCTTCATACAGGTTTGTCTGACGATTCACCAATCAGAGATCAGGCGGGCACAAGGCAAACCCACGTATGTGCGAGCAGTCACACATGTTAAACGTACTTATTATAACACCTTGCCGTCTGTAACATATAAAAACACTCTACAAACCGTAATGTCGTCTTACAAATGACAATCTGTCGTGATCGAAATGACAACACTTGATTACAGTTAAAGACCTTTTTTACGATTGTATTTAAGTACGTGACTTACCAAACGTTTATGAACATTGCACTTGTGTACTCACGTACGCAAAGGAAAGCAGACCCTTTGAGAAAAGAAGAAGTCTCTTCTTTTAGCCTTTTCAACACATTTTTGGATGAACACCTCCTTTTGCCTCATGCGTGATGCTCTGTCCGTCGCCAGTTTACTTCGCACGCCTATTTCGCTGTCCGCCTTACACCATCTCCCCGTCTCTGGTCTACCTATTTCTCGTATACCCAACCAAGGATACCATTACTACCTTTGCGTTCCAAAACTTATCTCGTTTCCATCACGTTGTGACCTACAACATTCCATTTACGTGTAGCTTCACGCTTCCTTATACCAGCTATCCTTGTTTTTGATCCGACCTGATTACCACTTTTCCGATCACGTAGATAAATATGATGAAAATATGTACTAGTCACCGTTCCATTGCTCGTTGCGTCTTTGTGCATATTCTTCTTGATAATTGTCCAAGTTTGTGAACCATAACACTAAAAGAACGCATTCGTCCAACGTTAGTTTAAATTCAAATTTTTTTGGAATGCTTTCGTTATTTAATATATACCTTAACTTACGTGAAGCTCCTCAGCCCAGCTTTGTCGTTGTTATCTCTGCCTTTAGTTTTAATGTTTCGTAATAATTTTACTTAAATTACGCAGTCACTCGCTATACCTAGTACTGTCTATACCGATACACAGTAGGTTGCTGGTCTTAGTCACCTTTGATTTTGTATTCATTTTTGCACAAGCATTCTTCCCAAGATGCAATTTGGTATCTTCTTGGGAAGAATATTTTGGACGTCATCTTGTTTGCTGGCTACCATTAGGACATTGCCATTATTTTTCTCGAGATGTTAGAGGCTTGTCCCGAAGGACAAGTCTCGGGTTGATCTAGAGACAAAGCCCCCTTCAGCCGTACGGTAAAGTTAAGAGGAGACGTACGCCAGAGGCGGAGAAAGTGGAGGCAATCAGAAGATCGAGTAGTGTGTGGATGTATTTGTGTGTGTCTTGTGTGTTAATGTAGTGTGAACACCCAAATTGGTGTCGGAAAACTGATGGAAGTGCCAAAATAAAAAACTGTAATGACGGGGTCGAGTAGTAACGCAGGACGCTAAAGATGCAGGGGAGCGTCAATGCGGAGTCAAGATATAGGCGGGGGACACAAAGAAGAGGGCATATTGTAGGGTGTGAAGAGAGGAAAATTTATGGAATTAGGAGATCAAGGTGAAGTATGTGCGATGTGTGTATTTAGGTGTTTATGTGTCTACGAAGATTCCTAGGAGGAGGCTCATCGGCAATAGTCAGAAGACGGTTAGACATTGTCTGTCTATCTAAGACGTTTATATAGTATCCATGTAGTATATTACACACTCGGCTTCCCGACTCAGTTTCTTGTGAAGTGGCGTCATAAGCTTCAGATATTAAGCCAAAGGCCTGATCCGGACTGTTGAAAACTGTTGAACTCAGAAAAAATCTGACCACTTTCAGATTAAACATTACATTTTTTTTATTAATGGTTAAAAAAACACACATCGCACTTATGCATACCAAGCAACAAATAATGGACAAATTTAAAGGCACACAGCAGAACTTTTCGTTTGAGCAAGGTTCGTTTAATTCATAACAGAATTTTACGAATAGTATATTACGCTTAGTATTATTTTAGAGTAGAAGTTAAATTTCAACATTTAATATGTGTGTGTGTATGTGTGTATGTGTGTGTGAGGGGGCGCCATGCAGTTCGTAGGCCTATATTTTATACATATAAGTATATGCATTTATTTATTTTCAAAACAATATCATGAATAAAAGAAATTATGTTTTGCTGAGTATGTATTTCATAGAGTGTACTAATTATTCATGTGTCAAGCAATAACAACTGCACCAAATAATATACCGCAAACGCACACGCACAGATCACAAAATTATATATTATGTTGTATTACTGCAATAATAAATATCTCCTGCAAGTATATAAGCTATATTTTATATTATCATAAAAGAATTTAAAATGTACATAATACATAATAACAGATAACAATATAACATGTATAAAAATAATATGAAATATGTAGGCCTACTAAAAAAATGTTTGATTGTATGTTATACTAATACAATATAATATTTAATTTTTTCAAAAAACCGAAATAACAACTAATGTTACAATAAAATAAAAAAGTGTGTGTGTGTGTGTGTGTGTGTGTGTGTGTGTGTGTGTGTGTGTGTGTGTGTGTGTGTGTGTGTGTGTGTGTGTGTGTGTGTGTGTGTGTGTGTGTGTGTGTGTGTGTGTGGATACTTCATATACCTCATAAAGATGTAGGTAGATAAATTATAATTGAGATAATTTTTCGTCTAGATATATTCCCACTTAATTGACATACGTTTCAGCCATTAAACTGTGTGTCCATTATCAGCCACATCAGTCACTTTAATTGTCCAGACACGTCTCAAATAAAATAAATTATGTCTTTAGGAGTATTTCATAAATTATATTAATAGTTCACATGTCGTACACTCACACACGCATGTACATCTCACATCTCAATATACCGTACATCAAGGTTTTATACGTTTCACTTTTCGCTGGCTCTGTACGTAGCAGCCACAATGAACAACAATGTATATTTTTTTTTAATATTTACATTTACGAGCACAGATTTCCAGTTTATACGTATTATATAAAAGTAGAATAGTTTTTCTGGTATGACCGAAGACAAATGCAACAAAGTATTTGTTCTGTTGTTTTATTTTTATTATTTTATATGTGTTTATTATCAAATGAAGTCGACTGAAAGTAGATAATGCGTTTACTTTAAAAAAGTAAGGATTACATAGAGAGACTTGTTACTTCGTACTTTATAGTTTTCGTGTTTTCGTGTTTTCTCCTCCGCAGCTAGATTTTAACGGGCACTTTATTCTGTTTGTGTAGTAGTAGACTACAGCAGTCTCGTTAATTTTGTAAAGAGGGGAAACGGCAAGCGGCAACTGCTGTTAACCTTGGCTCTACCGCGTTCCCGTTCCCGTTCCCGTTCCCGTTCCCGTTCCTGTTTATTTTAGCTGTAAATAAATTATTTTTTTATTTTGCTGACATCTATTTTTTATCCTTGAGATATTATTTATATTTAATTTAACATCTCCAGCTCGCGAGCGATTTATATTTCGTTTTAAGTTCTCGTCGTTTTAGTAAAAAAAAAATAATATATAATTATTACGTCGGTTTACATGGCCACTCTACAATTGACACTTTGTTGTTTGCGGACGATCAGGCTATTCTATCGGACTCTGAAAACAGATTGCAGATGGGTATACATTTGTTAAATGGAATCTGCAAAGACTCTGGATTGCAGATATCCACAGTTAAAACCAAGGTAATGACTTTTTGTGGAACTGATCCCGTACGGGCAAAAATTGTTATAGACAGTACTGTCCTGGAACAAGTTAGCAGTTTTGAATACCTGGGCTACAGTGTCTCTTATAATGCAAGCAACGACGTGGTGAACAAGTTGCATAAGTTCAACGTTATGTGCGGGACCATCAGACGAACCCTTAAGTCAGCAAGTAAAGAAGCACGCCTAAAATTCTACAAGATGATGGCTCTTCCCACACTTCTTTATGGGTCTGAGAATTGGACTTTAACGAAAGGCCAGGCCAGTCACATCCAAGCGGCTGAAATGAGATTTCTAGGCACGTGGCAGGGTATACTCTCCATGATCATAGAACAAACACAGATATACGGCAGGAACTGAATATTATATGAGTATACTCGACAGGATCGCCCAGTATCGGCTGAATTGGTGGGAACATCTTTGCCGAATGGATGACTGCCGCATCCCCAAACAACTATGGAACTATAAGCCGAGGGGACGGAGTGGTGTGGGACGTCCGAGGAAGCGCTGGGGTGACCAGCTGTAATATTTGCCTATTTGAGACCGGAACAAACCTTGGTTAAACCTCGAGGATGATGATGATGATGACGTTGGTTTACACAGAAAGAAGACGGAGAGATTTTTGTAGTAAACAGAACGTTGCATCCATGTTTTGGGCCGTAGTTTTCTGCCAGTGGCGTTTAAAAATATGTAATCGAGGGTTCGAATCCGCCTGAGGTGGACGGTTTTCCAACGGTAACCATTCAAACTTGCTAAATTCTGTTCCCTCACAAGGTATGTAAAAGGCAGTCTAAGTATGATTACGATATAGACCTACGTTTGGTGGACAATACACCGTTTAAAATTATTATTTATTCCGGCTGTACAATGTTTACAAATTTTCCGGAACCAAATATTACAGAAGTGATTGAATTCTTATCTTCCACTGCTGCTTGTCCATTCAAAGATGTTCTTCAATTTCTCGTTGCCTCAATATAGTCTGAATTTCTTCTATTTAGGCAGTAGGTGGTGTTCCTCTTTTCCTTCTTCCTGGTGGGGTCCACTCCTTGGCATTCTTTACTATGCCATTCTTTTCGTGTTTTCATACCATTATAATTTTTTTGTTTGGATAAAATCAACAATTGAATTTTTCACATTCATTCTGTCCTTAATTTCTAATTTTCTTACGTCTGGATACTTTTGCCGAACGTCTCCAAAAGTCCATCTCCGCTGTCATTAATTTTGTTCTTGCGTGTTTATTGGCAGTCCAAACTTCTGACCCGTAGGTCGTGATACTGTTTAAAATTATTAAATTCTTATTATCAATCCTCAACGGTGACAAGTTTTATTAAATATTTCTCTTTTAATTGCACTTATATCAGCAATTTTACACGCTACACGCCAACACCCTATTACTATACATGTCACTTTTTTTGTGGCATAACTCGTTTTTTCGGTAATATTCGTTTTCCAACAATTAATCGTTTAGTGGCTAATCAAAAAGAAACGCCCATTATGTACAATATGTAGAGCGTATGATGTCATTCCTTAATACATTGTTTTTTGTGTTTTCCATTAACCATAAATATTTGTATTTTTCAGTTTATATTTGCTGCTGTATTTTTGTTAATTTGTCAACTCAAAAACGTTAGGTTCTTTATTCTAAGTATTACTGTGTTAAAAGCATTGAATATACACATTAAACGTTATTTTTTCTTCAACCATCGCTTTTATTTATTTCAGCAGTAATTTAAAAACAAAAAACCATTGTCACCTAACCTCACAGATGAAAACAACACGTGTTTTCGCTTTGCATTATAAAATAGGACAATTTACAATTCGTACATTTCTTCTTTTCCACAAAGTAATGTATCGATACACTCGCATATTAAAAACATCGAAAATTTACTGCAGGAACGGATAAAGGTACAGTTCCTACCTCGTTTACTGTAAAGTATTCAATATGCGGGGAAATTCGTTACGGGGGTAGCTATGTGGGGAAAAGAGGTTTGATTGGCCTGACAACACTACTTTTTCGTTACACTTGAATCAGTTTACTGTCCTAAGAGCGCGAAGTGTACGGGAGTGAGCCGGGTACCATAGTGCCGTATATGAAGTTCTTACTTCAACAAATATTGCACTCGTATATGCTGTGTGTAATTATCATTAGAAGTTATCAAAGAAAGTATTTTTGTCAAGAAACTTACGACCCACACTGTACTTTATCGTTAGAGATGAGATTGTCTTTGTGTTGCCCTTATTAGTTGTACGACAGATTTCACTGTACTTATGTTTATTAATATTGAACACATGTAAAATTTAGTACTGCACAATAAAATATCGGTATAGAGAACAATACATGACTTCCGTGTTCTAAGATTTATATTTAAAATCATTTTCGAAATGAAATATTTCCATAGAAACTACTTTCTTCAGACTTAACCACAGTACTGTGGTCACTAACGTATACCACCTCACGTTAGCGCACTCGATTTTCACTGATGATGGCAGTCGATGGCACTGCCGAAACGTCTGGTTTTGCAGAAAACATTGGACCGCGCCCAAACAGCCCGGGAAGTAATTTTAACAACAAACTACTTGTTTGTTGCCGATAACGTAGTACACATATAAAAAATTATCCCCTCCCTCTTCAACTATCATTTTCATTTATAGAAAATTACCCCCTCCCCCTTCAACCACCTTTTTCATTTATAGATATTTCATCTACCTTTCTACAGTGGAGTGTTACGACCTTCTTTTCAGGATACTTTATTTATCAAAATTAAGTACTTTACTCTTGTTAAAACATAAAATGTTGCAGGTAAACTACCCCTTCGCCTTAACCGATCTTCACCAAAATCAATAGACCTTGAGTACTCTATAACTAAGGCAAACATGCAAAAAATGATTTGATTCTGTTTGAATTTGCGGCAGTTATCGTTCGCCATAGAAACAATTCTACACGTAGACACACGGACGGACAGACACACAGACACAGACACACATACACTTTTCAGAAAATAATTTTTCTTCATGTTTTGAGGGTAGTACAATCAGAATCAGCCCTTATCTCGAACACGATTTTTTTTTTTTTTTTGCTATCACCATACTTCCATTTCCTTATGGAACATGGAAGTAAAAACAACTCCAACTTACTTTGCCAGATGATCTGTCTGCGTAATTAGATTTAGTTACATGTGAGAGCTATGTATCAGTAATCATAATGCTCAAAATCAGTAACCAGTAGTTTTCCGTAGGTCCAGTGACTGTATAGGCTATTCTTGTGCAAACACTGATACGACTCCCTACTGCCCACTTAATTACGTGTTTATTGTACGCTTTTATGAATACAGTAGTTATAAAAGTACAATAGTGCGTCTTTAGTAACAGTACTGTAACAGAATATTCTCAGATGCCATTGTAATTCCGGATGATGTAGTCTGTTATGACTAGGTTTATTATTTTTCTCACAACGGCATAATTTAATGATACGGCGTAGGCCTATATTTCTTTATACTTACCGTGTACTAAAATGAACCTTAATATCAAATAAAAATCTTCCTACACATAAAGCCCGAGTATTCGGTATGTAATAACGCACTAATTTAATATTCTACGACTTATAAAAACGACTTCGAAAATAAAACTCGTTAATGTAGCTTTCACCTATTATTCTGGCGTAGTACGAAAAATTATGGTTAGTATTGTGTTCATTCTAAGAAAAGCAAGTTTATTTAAAAAGCAAGTTTGTATCTTTTCAAAAGAGACAAAAAATTAACGCCCTTAATGTTATTGGAAGTTTTCATCTACACATGCTTTATTATTGTTGTAATATTATTGTAACCTTTATATAAATTCTAGTACGTAAGCTTTCACGGCCGGTGTCACTATAATTACTTAACGCTTCCGGGCTGAAAGGGCGTGGTCGAATGCTTGATGTTACAGTGCTAGACGTTTCGGCCACACCACCGGTGGCCATCTTCAGTAGCAAAGAAAAGTTCGTGAAAGATGGAATGCCGAACAATTCGCCCAGTGAAAAGGGACAAGCAATAGTTAGAGACGGCTACGCTGGTTCTATTTATAACCAGCGTCTCTAACTATTGCTTGTCCCTTTTCACTGGACGAATTGCTCGGCATTGCATCTTTCACGAACTTTTCTTTGCTACTGAAGATGGCCACCGATGGTGTGGCCGAAACGTCTAGCACTGTAACAACAAGCATTCGCCCACTGCCTTTCAGCCCGGAAGCGTTAAGTAATTATTTTATATAAATATTTATCTTGCACCTAACGACCTATTTATCAGATTTTAACATAGTAGTTTTCGTGTATATCGTCATTAATGGTGATAAGTTTATACTCATTTTTTAGCGTAGATTTTCTAATGTCGTCAGGAAAATAAGTAGTAAATATTTACTACTTTCTCCGTTTAAATTTGTATGTAAATACAACACATGTAATATGTGTAATTCTACATACGAAATGTAGTAGGCCCTATAAGTAAGTCTGTATATGTGTAAGTGTTTAAGATATGTAAATAACTATAAACACACACACACACATTTTGTTATATTATAATACGACCCTTATGTGCCCGTAGTATCTTAATGGTATAATATATTACGTTCCTGAAATAATAAACGCATGGATATGATTTAATAACATAATGGTTTAATCTGTGTAACATAAATTCAAATTATTGGAAAATTCCATTCGATACATACGGTTGTCACAATCGATATTTATCTCAGGATTTAACAACTAAATAATTTTTATATATTTCGTGGGAATTCTTATGGCTGCTACGAAAAGTTCCTTTACATGTTAATTAATAATAGAGAGTACCTTTACAAACAATATATTACTTATAATCTAAAAAATTACAAAACTTATATATTAAGTTACATACAAGTTTTGACGATATTCAATACGCTTCGTAAAAGCATGTAGGTTAGAGTAACGTCAACATCATGACTATTTGTCCG
The DNA here is from genome assembly GCA_034769895.1 of Magicicada septendecula. NCBI lineage: Eukaryota > Metazoa > Arthropoda > Insecta > Hemiptera > Cicadidae > Magicicada > Magicicada septendecula. Next base: position 1,308,295,301 of record CM068367.1, read on the forward strand.
TCTCAGAAAATAATGCAGTTTATTAATGTGTACAATAAATGTTTTCCGTGTAATCACTGCTCGCTTAGATATTGACTTTGGTTGCACTTTAAAATGTTTACTAGTGATTAGTGTTAGTGTAAATTGTTATATTGTCTAGTGGTTGTTCCTTGTTGGATAAAAATATTGTCAAATTATACTTTACACATCTAGACGATATTCTGAAGGTTTTCTGGTTTATTCTGAATATTTTTCTTGATTGTGTGTATTACTTGTTCATGAAAATTGTAGTGGAAGGATTATTATCTTCGATGATGGTCTTTCAGATCTTCTTTCACAAACGGGTTATCTATTTTTATAATTTTTTTTAATTACATCTAGACACGCACTATTCAACTGTTTTCCATCACAATTAACAATTAAGTGTTATTTCTTCTTTTTTAGTCACAGAACTCATACAAATTTCTTAAATTTTGATTGGTCATTTATGTACAGGTTAAATGTTATAGGATCAACACCCATTACCTACTTTATATTTTATAAATTACCTTTAATAGATAATTTTATTATTATACTCTAATTATACATGCAATGTTTATACAATTATTAATTAGATAATTATAAACAATTTGATACTAAACATGCCTCAGTTTATAACTGTAAAACCTTATTAATTTGAATTTCTATGATATGTGGTGGAACAATTTGTTATGGTTGATTGTAATTTCTACTTTGACTACCTGAGATAAATATATTTACATAAATTAACTGGTGACATAAAATCTTATAACATACAACAAAACTCTTAATAATATTAATTGTTTTTGACAGTTTTAGTTTATTTATACTGCTAAACTATTGTCTGTATGATAAACTAAAATTCTGTCTAATAATAACAATAAAACACTTTTCATACAAAATAATTAACACTGTTTAACAGTAGTCTGTGTCACTATTTATATTATGTCACTCATATAACTGTAAGGTTTGTGTCCCTTTTTCTATCCTTAAAATATGTCGATACAATTTTGTTAATACAATTTTAATTTATGATTAGGTACTCTCTATTGGGTTTGGTTGTTATTCAGGGTAAGTTGATTAGGCCTACTAGGTTTATTTATTTAACTTTTTTCTGTTTACTGCCCTATTCTACTGGGTTATTTCAGGGTTTCGTGATAATATTAAATAAGTCAAACCAACTAGGTTTCCTTTAATTTGCTTTCAATTATTATTTCTTGTTTCCTCTCTGGATCGGATTTCACTATTATTTACTATTCTTTTGTAACATTTGTTTCGTTACAAATTGCCTCTCTTCAGAAGTAATTATTTCTGAACACTTCATTAGGTGTGAGGACATAATTACTTATGTTATTTTATCTTTTCTTCCTCATGATATTTTTTCATGGATTGTTGATTATAATTGCCCTTGATCTTCTTTGAAATGGGGTCGGTTAATTCATACGTGTTGTTGTTGTTGTTTTTTGTTATGGTGTAGGGTCCAACGTATAGTAATAATAATTTCATTGATATCCCTTCTAGAGTGCTAGGCAATTCCCTGTTCTTTAACAAAACTTTCTCTCCTACTTCATATTTAATTATTTTACCCTTTATTTTCTGGTATTTATTTCTGCGTTTTTCCAGATTTTCCATCACCTGATTATAGAATTTTAATTTATTAAATTGGTACGGTGAAGACTTAGGAAATTTAATCAATTCTTGGATCTCTCTGGGTGGTTGTTTTTCATACATGGCAGTGTATGGAGTGCAATTTATAGATGGATGATAAGCCAAGTTTAAAAAATCTTCTGTGGCTGATAAGTAATCAGGCCACTTCCTTTGTTGTTGACGACAATAGGTTCTTAAGATTCTACCAACCTCTCTCAGTATTCTTTCTGATGGATTGCTACTGGGGTGGTATACGGAGGTCTTACAGCTTTTGATGTTCAGTTCTAACAATGTGTTCTTCCATTTTCTGCCTCGAAACTGTGTACCATGGTCTGTAACTATTGAAACAGGTATTCCTATTTTTGGAATGTATTGAGTAGTTATTACTTCAAGAATTTTCTGAGTAGTTGCTCGACTGATTGGATACAATTTGGTGAATTTGGTGAAGTGGTCCATAATGATTATAAGGTATTTATACCGGCTTCTACCTTCACTCCTAGGAAATGGTCCACATATGTCAATGAATAATTTTTCCAATTTTTGTTCTGACGATATAGGTATCATTACACCTTCCCTTCGTTCATTATTAATTTTGACCAATTGGCAGATATGACAGGGTTTTATATAATTTTGTACCTTCCTGTGTATGTTCTTAATATAACAATTCTCCTCCAATGCTTTCACTACCTTTACTGCACCCATATGTCCGTATCTTATGTGATATTCCAACACTAGTTCTTTCTCCATGATTCTGGGAATGATTACCTTCCAGTCTTCTTGATTCAATGTATTTTTTATAAATAAAATTCCCTCTTGTTCACAATAGAATTGGTTTATTGAAGAGTTTTGGTTCGCCATACGTTCCTTGATTTTTATTAATTTTGAGTCTAATAACTGATTAGCTCTGATATTTTGTAATAATGCCTCCAAATCAGATCTACTTTTGAGAATGTTGTACACCTTGATAATCCTTTCTTTCTCACCCTCAAATGTCTGGGTGTCCAGGTTTATTCGAGATAACACGTCTGCTATCACGTTTTGACTCCCTGGCTTACCTTGTAAGCCTTCCGTGACTCAGCTTACAACTTCTTAAAAATGAGATGGACTTATGATCTGTTCTGACAGTTACAGGATATCCCAAAATGTAAGTTCGGAATTTACTACAAGCAAAGACTATGCTTAATAGTTCCTTTTCCGTAACATTATACCTTCTCTCACAGTGGTTTAACACACGACTGGCAAAACTGATGACTAAATGGTTTCCTTCTGTGTCTTCTTGGTACAATACCGTCCCAAGACTGACATCACTTGCGTCACAGTTCAAAAAGAATGGGTGATCAAAATTTGGATGATGAAGGATTACTGTCTCTAAGAATTTATCCTTTATCTGTTGTAGTATAGCGTCCTGTTCATGTCCCCATGTCCATTTGTTTTTGGAAGACAGCTGTTCCTGAAATTTAGATGTCAATGCGGAATAATTGCGTTGGAACGTCCGGTAGTAATTACACAGTCCTAAGAAGGATTGGAGTTGCCTCTTATTCTTTGGTTGTGGGAACTTCTGGATTGCAGTAACCTTTTCTTGTGATGGGGAAATACCTTGTTCAGTCAAATTGAAACCTAAAAATTGAACCTCCTTCGCTATTAATTGGGATTTATCGAGTTTTAGTGTTATGTCGTTCTTTGCTAACTTACTCAATACATATTCCACCCTGTGACAATGTTCCTCCCAGTTGGATGAGGTAATCAACAGGTCGTCTACATAAACTGTGGTGAATTGTAGCGCTTCCTGACCCAATACTTGATCCATACATCGTACAAAAATTGTTACCGAATTGACTAATCCAAATGGCAATCTTTTAAACTGGTAGTTTCTACCCTCGAAAATAAAAGCCATATATTTTCGACTCATTGGGTGCAACTCCACCTTCCAGTAACCACAAACTGTGTCCCAGGTACTGATAAATTTTGTACCATGAAATTTCTTTAGAATTTCTTCTATTTCTCCAGGTGACGTGCGATCATTTACTATATGTTTATTTATTTCTCGGGCATCCAAGCAAAGTCGAACCTGCCCGTTCGTCTTCTGAATTGCCACTATTGGGCTAGTATATGGTGATTGGCTATGCTCAATTATATCATTTAACAACATTTTATTAATTTCAGCTCTAACCGCCTCCTTCAATGAATATGGTATAGGATAGGATTTTCTGTGAAATTCTGATGGTTCTTTAAATTGTATTCTACACTGATAGTTTTTTACTTTTCCTGGTTTTTCTGAAAATACATGTTTATACTTCTTATATATTATAATGAGATCTTCTACTTGTTTTACTGTCAAATTATTTGTGCCTTGGTGTCTAAACTCTCTTATCTCCTGTAATTTACTGTTCCACAGGTCTTCATTTGTCATATTGTAGATTATTTTTCTGCATTGGGTGTCATTATTTAAAAAATTTAATTCCCTAACTTGGTGATGGGTACGGTTCAGAGGGGCACCATCGCTTCCTATTAACTCTGCCGTCCACATAACACCTTCTGAGTTCAAGGACACCTTCTCCTTGCTCAAATCAATAATGGCTGAGTATTTCCTCAGCATATCGCATCCGATTAATAATTCGAATGGTAGGCCGATTGCGACCAAACATATAATATTAATTGTAACACCTTTGCTTTCTATTTCCAATGACACTTGTTTTCTCACTGTTTTATTTTGACGCCCAGTGGCATCTATTAAAATAACATTATTGACAGGTAAGGTAGGTATTATATTTTTACTTTGTTTCTGTATTCTCTCCAGTTCAGCGTCGTTAATAAGTGATACATTTGCACCAGTATCTATCATTATTCGTGTAGGAATTCCTTCAATTTGAGCGGTTATGTATAAAATTTCATTATGCTGGTTGATTCTACTTGTCACCGTTTCCTCCAACAGTTCTTCTCGAAGATTTTTCAAATAATAATTGTAAATAATAGTAAGATTTTGACTATCTTCCTTAAACTTTGGTTATGGTTATACTTCAAAATTCTTTTATTTTCCATAATTAGCTTTTCATAATTAGTTGGTAGTAATTTGTTATTACTATGTTTTTGAATTTGGTGGTTTTTGTACCCAGTAGTTAGTAGCAGTAAGGGGTCGCGAGGGTTTATTACTGCCTCACTCCGTTTAAATTAAGGCTATCATGATTATTTTCCGGGCATGACTGTTGATTTGCCTGGAATGGTGTGCTGGTTCCTGGTTGTTCAACCTCTCGGTTGTCTAATTGTTCGCTTCCCCTTGATTCTCGGAAGTCCTCCTGGCTTCTACTTCTTACTCGGTTATAATGGTGACTCATCCCTCTGGGATTTCCTCTTTGATCATAACTGTTATTAAAACTGTTCCTCCGAGGTTGATGGTATCTCCAGTAATCCCCTTCTTCGGCACTGATATAATTTATTCGGGGTCGGTACGGACGATTATTATTATAATTACCCTGATTATTATTGTTATTAACTCCTGAGTTATTTCTAAAATTATTATAATTTTGGTTTGTTCGGTAGTTATTATAATTATTATTATTTCTATTACCCGGATGGTAATTTTGATTGGGCCTGTTGTTATTATTATTGTTAATTGGGTTTCGATTGAAGTTTGCTGGTTGCTTATTATTTGGGGTAAAATTTTGGTTGTAATTACGATCGTTGACATAACTATTCCGGTTATTCATGTTATTATATTGATTATGATTCATACCATGGTTATTATTTTTTGAACCGCACTGATCCGTTCGTTGTCTGCTTCTTTTGTAGTAACCCTCGTGTTCATAATTTTCTAATAAGTCAGCCATTGCGTGGACCGTTTTAATCTGGCTTCCCAGGCGTGCTCTGGCAATTCCTGTGTCATAATGGTATGCCATTTTAGTTACTAGGGATTCTTCTGGTATTCTTGGCTCTAGGTGTCTCGCCAAACACACCTTTCCCCAGAAGTAAGTAGTTGGAGATGTACCTCTATTTCCATCATATCTTCCCTGACAAATGTTGTCCCTTATAATATTTTGTATCGCTTCGGACCAGTAATTTTCTTTAAACAGTTTTTTAAATTGAGCGTAGTCCACAATCTCATTCCTGGTTGCTGTCCACCAGTTGTCCGTAATCTCCCTAAAATGCTTATCCAACATCTCTCTAATCGAGCTCCAGATAGTTATTCGATGTTTATTAAAATGTTCCTCGATTCTGGCCAGGAATTCCATGGGGTTTCTCCGATAATTTTTGAAATTAATCCCTTCTCTGATTTCGGTAGTGGAAACATGAGTAACATTATTTGGTCTGGTTCTAATTAACTCAATTTCTTCTTGATTTTGGCGTACTTGACCAGTTAAATTATTCACCGTAGTGTTAATATTGTCACACCTTTCTCCGGTTTGTTTCTGTAAATTAACTAAATTTTCTTGTTCCTTTTGTATTCCTTCTATTTGAATACGACTATTTTCTTGGACCTGATCTATTCTGGTATTTATCACTGCTTTATTTTGTGTGATGGTTTCGTTAGCTTTTCTCAATCTCTCATTAGTGTCAGCTATTTCTTGCTTCCTTTCCTCATCGATTTTGTCCATCTTCTGGTTAATTGTATCATTGACTTGTTCAATTCTACCATTAATTCTTCTTAAATTCTCTTCATTGATTTGTCTGAACTCTTCCTTCATTTGGTTATTATTTTCACTTATAGTTTGCCTTAAAGTTTCATTAGTACTTTCCTTAATACTGTCAATTTTTTCATTGGTTTGTCTATTGCTTTCCTTAATGCTGTCTATTTTGTCATTCATTATTTTATTATTCTCTTCGAATTTGTCATTAATTTGCCTCAAGTCCTCATTCATTTGTCTGTTATTTTCATCTGTATTCCTGTTAATACTGTCTATTTTCTCGTTAATCTCTTCCTTCATACCGTCTATTTTCTCGTTTGTTTGTCTGTTATCTTCCTTGATACTATCAATTTTTTCATTCGTTTGTCTGTGGTCTTCCTTGATACTATCAATTTTTTCATTCGTTTGTCTGTTTTGTTCCTCCATTTGTTTTAATACGTTTTGACTCAAAATTTCATTTTGTTTCCTTGAGTTTTCAGTGAATTCTTCCTTCTGCTTCTTAGAGTCTTCTTTAATTAATTCCCATAGTTGTTTTAAATCCAGGCCTCCTCTGGCTTCCTCCTCTCTTACTACCGTTTCCACATCCTCCACCGATGTTACTTCTTTCTCTTCCATCCTGACTTCTTTCTCTGCCTCCTTCGTCCGTCTCAGTGACGACGCCCTTTTATGCATCTTTATTATTTTTTGGAACTTATAGCAGTCGCCAGCTAAAAATTAGGAAATTAATTTGCTTGTTTCAATTTCTTCACCTAATATTCCCTAATTTCAGCCTCACTAGTTGGTGCGCCAATTTATAATACGACCCTTATGTGCCCGTAGTATCTTAATGGTATAATATATTACGTTCCTGAAATAATAACGCATGGATATGATTTAATAACATAATGGTTTAATCTGTGTAACATAAATTCAAATTATTGGAAAATTCCATTCGATACATACGGTTGTCACAATCGATATTTATCTCAGGATTTAACAACTAAATAATTTTTATATATTTCGTGGGAATTCTTGTGGCTGCTACGAAAAGTTCCTTTACATGTTAATTAATAATAGAGAGTACCTTTACAAACAATATATTACTTATAATCTAAAAAATTACAAAACTTATATATTAAGTTACATACAAGTTTTGACGATATTCAATACGCTTCGTAAAAGCATGTAGGTTAGAGTAACGTCAACATCATGACTATTTGTCCGTCTCAGAAAATAATGCAGTTTATTAATGTGTACAATAAATGTTTTCCTAGTAATCACTGTTCGCTTAGATATTGAATTTGGTTGCACTTTAAAATGTTTACTAGTGATTAGTGTTAGTGTAAATTGTTATATTGTCTAGTGGTTGTTCCTTGTTGGATAAAAATATTGTCAAATTATACTTTACACATCTAGACGATATTCTGAAGGTTTTCTGGTTTATTCTGAATATTTTTCTTGATTGTGTGTATTACTTGTTCATGAAAATTGTAGTGGAAGGATTATTATCTTCGATGATGGTCTTTCAGATCTTCTTTCACAAACGGGTTATCTATTTTTATATTTTTTTTTTAATTACATCTAGACACGCACTATTCAACTGTTTTCCATCACAATTAACAATTAAGTGTTATTTCTTCTTTTTTAGTCACAGAACTCATACAAATTTCTTAAATTTTGATTGGTCATTTATGTACAGGTTAAATGTTATAGGATCAACACCCATTACCTACTTTATATTTTATAAATTACCTTTAATAGATAATTTTATTATTATACTCTAATTATACATGCAATGTTTATACAATTATTAATTAGATAATTATAAACAATTTGATACTAAACATGCCTCAGTTTATAACTGTAAAACCTTATTAATTTGAATTTCTATGATATGTGGTGGAACAATTTGTTATGGTTGATTGTAATTTCTACTTTGACTACCTGAGATAAATATATTTACATAAATTAACTGGTGACATAAAATCTTATAACATACAACAAAACTCTTAATAATAATAATTGTTTTTGGCAGTTTTAGTTTATTTATACTGCTAAACTATTGTCTGTATGATAAACTAAAATTCTGTCTAATAATAACAATAAAACACTTTTCATACAAAATAATTAACACTGTTTAACAGTAGTCTGTGTCACTATTTATATTGTCACTCATATAACTGTAAGGTTTGTGTCCCTTTTTCTATCCTTAAAATATGTCGATACAATTTTGTTAATACAATTTTAATTTATGATTAGGTACTCTTTATTGGGTTTGGTTGTTATTCAGGGTAAGTTGATTAGGCCTACTAGGTTTATTTATTTAACTTTTTTCTGTTTACTGCCCTATTCTACTGGGTTATTTCTGGGTTTCGTGATAATATTAAATAAGTCAAACCAACTAGGTTTCCTTTAATTTGCTTTCAATTATTATTTCTTGTTTCCTCTCTGGATCGGATTTCACTATTATTTACTATTCTTTTGTAACATTTGTTTCGTTACAATATGTATGACAAAAATAATAGCTAGATAGTAAAAAAACCTCCGATAAGAAAATCCTACAGAATACATTATTAGGTCCCGGATTAAGAGCGAGTTTTATTTGTACATTATATCAAGTTGAACTCTGCGTGAGTTAGTTATTTTAAAATATTTTAACTGCTAACGGGTTTGTTTTAATACGAAAGTGTAGTACAAATGTAAAAATAATGCATATTTTAGTATAAATAATTGTTTCTGTTTAATACAAAGTATTTTGAAGCACGAAGTGTTTATATATTTTTTTTTTATTTTGTGCCGAATTACTATACTATTGTGCCATATATTACTATATATTGTGCCAGTGTGAAAAACAGGTACTATTGGGAAGTTTCTAGTGATCGGAAGGCTGTAACGTTTCACCACGTAGGCCTAAAATATATAAAATTCGGGATAAGTTACGTACTTGCAATATTAAAACTTTTTCGAAGAAGTACATGTTCCCGTAATCAAATCACAAGAGTCACTTAGTACCTCAAGATTCTGTATCAACTTTGGTATATACCGACGGCGAAGATTTTCATAGAGCAGTTTTACTACAGTAAAATCAACTAGGCCTATAAAAAAAACCGTGTGTCCATAGACAGGAGTCTGAGTAAGGATCTACCAGTCAGGAAGACAAGGAGTTGTGTAGGCACACCTTCTTTACCAACATAAACTACAGCACAGAAAACGCTGTAATGTAAGCGTAAAAGCTTTTTATAAAAGAAATAATTTTTTAGACTATATTTAAAAACTTTTGCGTGTATATAACCGTTCGAACTAGGGATGAGCATCGATGGCCGATGTTCCAAAACATCGATGGTTAACGTTCGATGTTCGATGTTTTTACCATCGATGGCTCAGTTGCGATGTTTTCATACTATCGATGGTTTCGTTTCTATGTTTTCCTTTGAACACTTTTTTTTAATTTGTAATGAAGACTTTTTTTAAGTTGATTGTTAAATTTAGTTCATTTTAAATCAACAAATTTTTATTTTAGATTATAATTGCTACGTAGTTTGCTCCCTAAACGAGGTAAACGATAAGTACCATGTATATGAGCTACGTAGTAGAGTAGTGATGTAATAATATGGTAAAACTAAACAAACTATTTATAGGAGACCGTTACATAGTTTTCAACAGTTTCAAAGTTAACTTTAGCTTACATACATGACATACGTACGAAATAACGGTTTACCCTTTATGTTAGTCGTATTTGGTTTTCATTCAGATTTAGTTTTAGATTTTTTAGTTATTTTTCATACTGGGTGTAGCGTTTTTCTCTTTTAATTGTGATAGTGTTAGAACATAATTTAAATAAATCCTTAAATTTTTAGTGACCGTCAATCAATGAATGTTTTAGTGGATGGTTAGTGAGGATCGGTCAATAATACAAATTTTAGCTATTTTGCGTCGACTTTTCGACAATATTTATTGTTATCTTCAGGACAATTGTTGCTGACGCCAATTGTTTGTGTCAGCAGTTGTGTCACAGTTGACGCAGCTGACGTGTCACAGTTGTGTGTTTGGCGTCAGCAACAATTGTCCTGAAGATGACAATAAATATTGTCGAAACGTCGACGCAAAATAGCTAAAATTTGTATTGTTGACCGATCCTCACTAACCATCCACTAAAACATAATTTAAATAGTTTACATTTGAGTTTTTAATATCATTGGCATCGTTCATAATTCTCTACCCCTTAATTATGCCACCCAAAAGATATATTGCAACGTTACAGATATTTTTAAAATGAATTACACTTCTTTCCATGTACCCTATTTGTATTACTATATCTCATATTCTGTTCTTTATAGAGGTGGGCTAAACTAGTATTCGAAAGTTACAGGTACCAACGTAACCGTTCCAAAAAAATAGCAGGTACTAACTACGAATACCTGTTATTATATACTTATTATACATATACCTGTATAATTTGTTATAATAAATAAATTGAAACTAAAAGTATTAACAGTGTTACTTTACACTGTGATTTTATTAAGCTTTTACTGTTTAAAAGAAAACAAGAGAATTTATAGGCCTATCTCTCTTTGGGAATACTAATTTAAACTTTCACTAGGAGTAAACAAACCTGACATAGATGTAAAGAGGTTTCTGTTTTTGTTAAAGGAGGTGGTTTTATGTATGTTTGTTCAAAACACTTTATAATCATTATAATAATAAATAATAATGACCAGATTTAGTTAATTATGAATGTGAGTTAAATTATTTTAACGTCACCTCCCCTTTACCTAACCTGTTCTCAACGAGTTCGTCAACGGCCCTGGAAATTCTGATACGAGGAAGTTAGATGTATTTAAATTGTTTTCTCGGGTACAGTGTTGAGGTTTCCACATTCCGCCTGTCAAAATGTGGTGGTGACCCAAGGGCTTTTGGTTTTTCAGAATCTTCTGATAAGGTAAGTGAGTAAAGTATCGGGGTATATTATTCTGCTCTTTAATTATTTTTATTTATTACTCATTCCCAATTATTTGTACTATTACAAACATGTAAAAAGCATAGATTTTTATTTGAGTTGCAACATTAGCATCAAAACATCGATGTTTTCAGTTTTAAAACATCGATGTTTTCATACTGATATTTTTTTAACATCGATGTACTCTTCACGATGTAAACATCGATGGTTTTCTGGCGATGCTCATCCCTAGTTCGAACCTGATCACCTATGGGCCTATTAAACTGCGTAATAAATATAACATTCGCGGGTACTACATGTAACGTTGAAGAAAATCCTAAGTAACCACATCAATGCCACTGGCCAGCCTTTCGTTGGTTGCTCCCTTCAATAATGGAATCAGTGTTCTAATTTAGACACGTTACGTCACATAATCTAGACTCAGTATCTGATGGTAACATTAGTAATAGGGAAAGATAAAACTACGAAGGTAAGTCAACAAGTATCCGCAATTATGTTATAATCGTCTGTAGGTTGACAGTACCACTCAGTGGCCTTGTACTCCGTAGTCTCTGCTTGTGAACTGTTAGACCGACCGTAGACTTTCCATCAAAAATCCATAGATTTTCAAAACAAAATGGGGATAATGTTTTAGCACAGCGAAATGTATATGAATGGATCGAAAAATTCAAAAACGGCCAGACAAGCGTCAAGGACGAGGAAAGATCAGGACGCCCAACCTTTTCCACAACTGATGCCATTATTGAACAAGTTAATGACATAATTCAGGCCAACCGAAGAGTGACTGTCGATGAAGTGACGTGGCATCTGCAAATTATTCATGGTGCTGCATATGAAGTTATCCATAACAGGCTTGGTTTTTGTAAATTCTGTGCAAGATGGGTCTAAAACAGCTCACTGAAGAGCACAAACGCAATCGTGTGGCCATCTGTCAATGCTTACTGGCCCACTATGCTAATGAAGTTGAAGTTTTTTTGAAGCGAACAGTCAGTGGAGATGAAACGTGGGTCCACCCCTTTGAGCCTGAAAACAAACGCCAGAGCATGGAATGGAAACACCCCGAATCTCCAGTCAAAAAGAAATTCAAGAGTCAACTCTCTGCAGGAAAGGTAATTCTCACAGTATTCTGGGACTCTTAAGGGCCAATACTGCAACAGTACTTGGAGAAGGGCTCAAAAGTAAGTAGTGCAACTTACAGTGAATTGTTGTCCAACGAACTGAAGGTGCAATTTGATCCAAACACCAAGGCCTATTGTCAGAATGAGTGCTTTCGTTGCGCACCCGCCCACACTGTCCAAACCCTTGAAAAATTTCTTTCCGAAGTGTTGGAGCATCTTGCATATAGCCCCGATCGTCCCATCGGATTACCACCTCTTTGGTCAACTGAAAGATGCCTTAAGGGACCATCGATTCTCCAGAGACCAAGAAGTGAAGGAAACGGCGCATACGAAAAACTTTTTTTTCTGAGGCCATCAGAAAGCTTGTGTAACGATGGACCAAGTGTATAGCAAGGGAACTATGTTGAAAAATGATCTAACGGTCAGATTTGTATTGTTGTTATAATAAATTATAAAAATTGTTTACGGAACTTATTGACTTAGTATCTAACTAACTGTTCTTGTGGTAATGGTGGTTGTGGAAATGACAGTCGTAATATCATTGTTTATTGTTACTATTTTTTGTATAACAAGGAGCTAGAGGTGTCACAAGCTTTACTGAATGTACAATGCGGGACGCAAAGAAGGCTACAGATTAAAATGTATATACCAGGCCAGACAAAAGCAGGATCGTGTGACGCATATCTGTCGGCAGCCCAAATGTTTCAAGGGCTACCAACATACGCAGTGATTTAACATTTTTTGTTACTATTTTTTCGTGGTGCGACTACATTAATTACCGGCAGATGGCGTGCCGCACCAAACAACTACCGCTTTTTTTTTTTTTTGTTAATGAATACGATAACATTAGTAACAAGTGTATTACGTTGCAATAAAAACTAAGCAATGTATCATCCATTTATTCGTTCATTAATCACATTGGATATGTGCCGCACGTGTATCACGTATGTATTAGAGCAGTGGTCCCCAAAGTGGGGTACGCGGACTCCTAGGGGTCCGCGACAATGGTTCAGGAGGTCCGCAGACACTTTTAAGAAACATTAGAATATACCGTGATTTTCTCCAATTTTTTATGCTCTAAAATCTAAATTTTTTAGAATCTTAAAAGAATTAGTAGAAGATTCCAGTATTTGGGGGGGGGGGTTCAAACTAACTGTAATTGTAATAGTAATTTCAAACCAATGGCTTTAATAACGTCTTTAAATCATGTCGTGTACCAGACCTGTTTGTCAGCCGAGTTGACTAGACCTCTCTCTTACAGTACAAAAAGAAGACTCATTGGAAGAACTTTCAACTGAGTTTTTGACATTATTAAGTGAACTTTGATATTCACCTGAACTTTTAATTTGACATTAAAATTACAGTTTTCGCAATTACAGCTAGCTGACTTCTGGTTATATGTGACGACTGACTATCCTGAACTCGGGAAAAAAAACTTTGAAGCGTTTAACTGTGTTTCCCTCTACTTATCCGTGTGAAACCGCATTCTACCTGCTCACGTACTTGAAGTCGAAGTTAAGAAAGAAACTTGATGTCGAGAATGACTTAATATTGTAATTATCATACATTTAACCCAATATTGCAGAAATAATTGTTCAAAAGTAGCTTCATTGTTCACGTTAAACTTTGTTTGATATAATTAATATTATAATTTTGCAAGTTAAGAGAATTTTAATTTTAATTAAAATATAAGAGTTACTATCATACTTACTGTTTGTTTTATTTCAGAACTCAGACGGGGTCCGTAAATTTTTAAATTATTTGGGGAGAGTCCGCGGACTGAAAAGTTTGGGAACCACTGAATTAGAGTGTACGTATTCATTATGTACTATAGAGGTGCTTGTGAAATTGGAGAAAGCTGCAACAAGAATGCATCTGCAGATCAATCCGGAAAAAACAAAGTATATGCCAGTAACAAAAAAGACTGTTGTATGAGCCCTAAAAATTTAGAAATAGGATCTTATAAATTCGAGATAGTACACGGCTTTACCTACCTCGGCTCAGAGGTTGACTGTAAAAATAATAGTGTGGAAATCGGAAAGCGTATTTTGTCAGCAAATAGATGTGCCCAGGGCCTCAGAAACCGTTTAAAGTCTCCGTTAATACAAAGAAAGTCCAAGGTATTGATATATAAGGTCCTAGTGCGCCCAGTACTAGCTTATGCATAAGAGACATAGACGCTACCTAGATAAGATGAGAGACAACTAAATATCATTCTGTTTTTTAACTTTATTTTTTTTTGTAAACTTTTCTTACTATACACCAATTATTCAGTTCTGTTTGAACACAACAACAATGTTTGTAAGAATCTAACAAAAGTGTTTATTTTCCTTTATTAATTGTTTGTTGTCTCATGTGATTCAGAAACTCCTTATTAGATGTTTTTGAACGGTTAATATTTTTCAGATCAGATGAGAGGCAACTAAATACATTTGAAAGGAGGAGCCTCAGGTAAATTTTTGGTCCAGTGGAAGAGGGGGGAGCCTGGAGAAAAATATATAATTTAGAGCTCTATAATTTGTGTGATGAACCTGATGTGGTCATCTTTATTAAATTAAAAAGATTAGAATGAGCTGGATACATTATACGTGCTTTTGAAAGCAGAGTTATTAAGATGTTTAATGCAAATCCAGAAGGTAAAAGAAAAGTCGGAAGGTAAAAACTGAGATGGAGGGATGGGGGTGAGTGAGGATATCAGTACTCTTGGAATTAGAAACTGGAAGAATATGGCTATGAATAGAGAAGAATGGCGAAACCTGAAGAACGCCAGGACTTACAAAGGGCTCTAGAGCCAATGGTGATAATGATAGAGGGAATTTTGTATGATCAAATACGTAATGTATATCTTACCGTCTGTGACTTCAGCAAAATGTATTTTCACGTTAAAATTTACATGTTTCGGGACCTTGTCCCATCATCAGAATTTAAAATCGTCTTCTTATCCCATCGTGCGATGCCATAGTTGTCGAATATTTCCAAAAATATTAAATCCACATTATAAATAAAACAAAATAAGAATACACTATACAAATAGCGCGCACAACGGTTTCAAGGTGTACACCGTACAGCGACAGACCGCGCACTGGTTCATATCTAACTCGTATCATAGCAGATACCGCAAAGCAGTATCATACAGGATGTTTGATTTAAAATGCAGCTGATCATTCAAAACATGTGGCTTGGTATCGGCATTATTGTATGCTTTATATATTTCGAATTCTTCGAGGGCGTTCATATAACGCCCTTTATTGCAAATGTGAAGGGGTTTTAGGTTAGTATTAAAGCCAGTATAGTTGTGATTCTCCGCGATAAGATGCTTAGCAAATTTAGATCTGATGTTTTCTAAGTTGTGAAAGTATGTAGGTGGCTTATGTTCAGCGAATCTTTTTAGAAACTTTCGGCCCGTTTGGCCCACATAGAAGGCATCACAATCATCACATACCAATTTACAAATCCCTGTTTTAGTTTCAAGGGCTGTTGGTTCACGAGCACGAAGATTATTTAAACTGTTGTTTGTAGTTTTATAAGTGATAATAATATTATTAGTCTTATTTAAAATTGAAGTTAGAAGTCTAGGCATAAAGGCCGTGTATGGCGTTGAGATGTATTTATATGTATTGTCCACAGGTGCCCTACGTATGTCAGTGTTTTTTCGAATCTTATGTCTTTTGAGGATACTATTTATTATTGTTTCTTTGTAACCATTTGTGATTACAATGTGTTTAATGGTATTCAGTTCATCATAGTAGTCCTCATTACTGAGGGGCAATGACAGAAGGCGGTTAATCATGCTGTGGAAAGCGGCCATTTTTTGGGACAGTGGATGATAAGATGTGGCATGTATAACTGTATCAGTTGCTGTAGGTTTCCTGTAAATATTAAACTGCAATTTATTATTGTTCCTAGTGACAATCAAATCCAGAAAATTTAATTTCTCATTGTCCTCTTTCTCCAGCGTAAACTGTATATTACTATTAATACTGTTCAAATATTTGTGTAACGGGTCTATTTGTCGACGTGTGCCTTTATAAATTAAAAAGGTATCGTCAACATATCGGCCATAAATAGACCGGTCGACACACGTCGACAAATAGACCGGTTACACAAATATTTGAACAGTATTAATAGTAATATACAGTTTACGCTGGAGAACAAGGACAATGGGAAATTAAATTTTCTGGATTTGACTGTCACTAGGAACAATAATAAATTGCAGTTTAATATTTACAGGAAACCTACAGCAACTGATACAGTTATACATGCCACATCTTATCATCCACTGTCCCAAAAAATGGCCGCTTTCCACAGCATGATTAACCGCCTTCTGTCATTGCCCCTCAGTAATGAGGACTACTATGATGAACTGAATACCATTAAACACATTGTAATCACAAATGGTTACAAAGAAACAATAATAAATAGTATCCTCAAAAGACATAAGATTCGAAAAAACACTGACATACGTAGGGCACCTGTGGACAATACATATAAATACATCTCAACGCCATACACGGCCTTTATGCCTAGACTTCTAACTTCAATTTTAAATAAGACTAATAATATTATTATCACTTATAAAACTACAAACAACACTTTAAATAATCTTCGTGCTCGTGAACCAACAGCCCTTGAAACTAAAACAGGGATTTGTAAATTGGTATGTGATGATTGTGATGCCTTCTATGTGGGCCAAACGGGCCGAAAGTTTCTAAAAAGATTCGCTGAACATAAGCCACCTACATACTTTCACAACTTAGAAAACATCAGATCTAAATTTGCTAAGCATCTTATCGCGGAGAATCACAACTATACTGGCTTTAATACTAACCTAAAACCCCTTCACATTTGCAATAAAGGGCGTTATATGAACGCCCTCGAAGAATTCGAAATATATAAAGCATACAATAATGCCGATACCAAGCCACATGTTTTGAATGATCAGCTGCATTTTAAATCAAACATCCTGTATGATACTGCTTTGCGGTATCTGCTATGATACGAGTTAGATATGAACCAGTGCGCGGTCTGTCGCTGTACGGTGTACACCTTGAAACCGTTGTGCGCGCTATTTGTATAGTGTATTCTTATTTTGTTTTATTTATAATGTGGATTTAATATTTTTGGAAATATTCGACAACTATGGCATCGCACGATGGGATAAGAAGACGATTTTAAATTCTGATGATGGGACAAGGTCCCGAAACATGTAAATTTTAACGTGAAAATACATTTTGCTGAAGTCACAGACGGTAAGATATACATTACTTATTAGATTATCAAATACGTGGCTTGGTACTATAATCGGAAATATTCCATAAATATGAATTTTGTATGGTTTCTAACCATTCAAAAATCAGCTGACGTACCGAAAAATTACGTCTACCAAGACGTGACTCCGAAAGATAACACGAGGTGTCACCAACACAACAATATAATTTTTAAAGAGACCCAACAAGGCCAAGAATCTTAGAAATAATCTGCATGAACCCCAATAAATAGGCATATACACGTACGAAAAAGTTAATTTTGTGATGTGTGCGCGCGCTCGTTTTAAATACTATACGTGCGTTTGTCCATCAAAGGTTTTTAATTAATTATTTTCCAATACTGACCACTTTATTATTACACTATTAAATTTGTCTTTCGACTATGCCAGGACAAGCGTTTCAAAGTCTTGTGTTGTCGCCCCATCTGTGTCTGAAGGAGAGAACACAGAGGCAAGGTAAGAATTTGAAACGCTTCTCCTACAGAAAATCTTGATGTATTGAACAAAACTAAAACGTTTCGATACCATATTATGAATATACACAAATTAATATACATCCATTACATAATGTACACACACCCATATATGTATTATATAATAAATCCGATACATGTCCAAAACACGTGTGTGTGTGTGTGTGTTTGAATCCGTTATTCAAAACACATACTAACACATGTCCAAAAACTGCGAGAACATAATAGCGATGAAACGAACACGGAAACACATCATGAGGTTGTCATTTTATAACTTT
Organism: Magicicada septendecula; assembly: GCA_034769895.1. NCBI lineage: Eukaryota > Metazoa > Arthropoda > Insecta > Hemiptera > Cicadidae > Magicicada > Magicicada septendecula. Next base: position 1,308,313,635 of record CM068367.1, read on the forward strand.
CTAATCTAGGATGTTCATACCAAATTATCAAGACTTCTTACGAATAATAAGTGGAAAGTGTCCGCGAGTCACACATGTCTAGCGTACGGCAGTATGTCTAGTATACTGGATTCCAGTATTAAAAATTACAAATAAATGCCAAAAGTATTTAAAATTAAAAAGTTTAATATACGTTTTAAAATAATGGAAGTATTAGGATAGTTATTAGTAACATTAAATCACTGTTGAAGCATAATAACTATCTCGCAGAGAAGGCTATAATAATTAAAGACACACACATTGAGGGCTCTGTCTGTCTCTGTCTATCTGTCTGTCTATCTCTCTCCCTCATCTCTCTCTCTCTCTCTCTTTCTCTCCCTCTCTTCTCTCTCCCTGTATATTACATATTATATATATATATATATATATATATATTTATATATAAAATACTAGTACCAGTTTTAACGAAAGCCGTAATATGTTATCAAAGCAAACGTGATAAAAATTTTAAATGAAATATTTCTGCCGCACAAATATAACGTATTATTAGAGAGAGCGCGTCTCCTATTGATTTTACATTGAACATAAAATTTTATTGTGTCATAACTGCTTGGTTATTGTTGGCACATACTAGAAGTCACTGCAAGTTTGTTCTTGCTTTAATTACGTTCTGTCAGAGTGCATGAGTGCATGTTTACGGTTTTATGTAATGTTCAAAGTCGACTAATTAAAATTATATTTGCCTTTCCTGCCAATTGAAACGACGATCTAATCATGTCTGCAAAAGGGGTGGTATGTAAAATTATTTGCACAGGAAGGTTGTTGACATATATGTCATGTAAACGGTGTATGTCAATTTAATAAGCTTGATTAAAATTGCAACTAAACCTTGATATACTACAGTGACCAGAAATATAAGTTCTTGAACAGAGGAAGAAAAATTATCATTCTATGCATTCGATGAAAAAACTGCTAATACAAATTTCTCTTAAGTAAGATAAGTAATGAAAAACTGAGATACATTCAATTTGTCATAGAGTTTAAGAAGTAAACCTCAAGATGTACACCAAGATAAATCTGGATAAGACTACTCAAAAACTTTAATGATTGTTGCTCAGAGGTTTTGAAGATAACAGACACCAGTCACATTTTTAACTGAAACGATAAAAATAGAATATAGAACTGCAGTTTCCAAGAGGAATAAGGATGAGGTCAGAAAAGGGGATAATGTTACGAGCGACTCTAAGAAGTGAAACTAATATAGTGAAATGTGAGTTAGAGGCATCGACAGAGTCGTCATAAGAGATCCAAGTGTACACTCATAATAGATCCTAGAAAATCTGTGTCTCGTTGAATGACCATATGCTTAACAGACAACCACAACGCTATAAGTAGAAATTCTATTTTTTTTTTTTTTTTTTTTAGTGTGAGGTATCGGACGAAATGATAGAATCCTTTACGACAACTTCGTGACATATAATTCTGTAAAAATAATACAAGTCCAAATTTGAGCAATGTAGTACACTTTCTGCATAAGCAGAAATTAACGTCTTCGTTAATACTCTACAAAAAATAGGAAGCCATAATTAAAATTTTGTTCGTGTTCACCCTAATTCGACAAATATATGTTCTAGGAATTTCCGAAGAAGTACAGGAAACAATATTCGAAGGTGTTAAAGTTTTATGGTCTAGTCAATGTTTGGTAAATTTTCTATCGTTCTGGTCTGTCCTTATATAGCCGAATCGATAGAGGCTATCAAGGATATGCTTGTGAACTCTTGGGGAAAAGCGACAAGAATGATTGCTATACCCTCTATTTGGAAACCATGACAGAAAAACAAATCTGATCGATGCTGATTCATCACCTCAAAATACATTTACATAGGAAAAGTAAATTGTGAGAATGAACCTAAATTCCATCCACCTTGCTCTTCCCTGAAACGTGCAGGCACTTCGTCCACAAACTGGAAAGAAATAAGCTTAAATTTTCTATCAAATATGTTGACTCTCTATCTCAAGATCTTGCTAATAAGGATCCGAAAGATGGACTCCATATCGGTCTTCCGTGAGAAGCTACCACAGACCGCCTGAAATAGGAGTACACATGCTGACGAGTTAGACGAAAACAAGTCTCGATTTTCTAGGAAGACGAATCATGTTCAACGAGGTACAGACAGTAGGGCTGCAGAATCTGGTATGTCGTTGTCTAAAACCTAAAGACTGAATGTGTGACGCATGAATTCGCTTTATGTTCTCTAGCAACAAAACGTCTCTGACGAGTGATGTGATACAACTAAATCGCGAGATCATTTTTGTCGATGGAATTGTCAATCCACTAAAGATACTGAAGAAAGCTGCTGCAGAAATAGCCTCATCATCTAGTTGTAGAAGATATCCAACAGTGGAAATCGGCTTTAATACCCCTAAACAAAGCATTGTAGTGGCAGTATGGCTGACCGTATTTAACAAAAAAAGTCCTTTCCTTTGCAAAACTCTTGGATTCACACCAGTGCTTTGACATTTTCTTTTTAACACTAAACTATTTTTAAAATGTCAAGTAGGAAAACTAACCACGCCGATGGAATTGTTTTAAATAACTTCTTAGAATGGGAACATATTTTACCGTTAGTGATATAGATGACTGTGATTGTACAGGTGCAAACTGACCGTTTTTTAATACGCTATAATTAATGTGTTTTGCTAGGCAACTAAATATTGTACTCGTTAAGCAACGACCATATCTATGTCACTCAATAGTGAACGTACCTCGTTATTTATTTTTGCTGATAATCAACACAGCCTACGATCGGTTGCTTAGCAACACAGAATACAGTAGTTTATTAGAAATAGCAGGGAGCTAAAAAAATTAAGCGACTCAGTATGTTAGTAGCTTAATACAGTCTGTTAATAATAACTCTTATGTATAAATTGAATAAACAGTATCTTATGTGGAAAATTGCAATAGTTAAATATGGTGCATTGGGTTTTGTCAGGTTGATTTCACAGTCACTGCTAATTTAAGCTATGCTTTAGTTCCTGTTTTGTTCCCTAATTCATTACTGTTTCTCATCTGCTTAATTCTTTCTAACGTTGTCCTTCCTGGGTTGATCCCTGTAATCGGCTGATTTTAATTTTCGTAAACATGGATATTGTTTTATTAGGTAAGGGAGAAATTCACAGTGTAAAAGATTTTTGTTAAGTGAAACCCACGCTAGATAAATGATCCAACAAACTTGCTTATGCGCATGCGGATCGTAAGCTTGGCCGAGATGAGGGATGGAAAAACTGCCCGCCCAGCAACCCGAAAAACCAGTGCGGCGTAGCTTAGCCTTCTGTATGAACTATATATATATATATATATATATATATATATATATATACTCAGGTTAAAACGTCCTGCGACGTTGTCTGATGCCTAATTGCCAATATAATATCTCCTGTCGTTGCAGCTTTCTTCGGTTAGACCTCATACACTCATTATCTCCTTACACCCTGTATCCATGTTACTTTTGGCCTTCCTCTTTTTCTGTTTTCCTGCGGTATCCATTTCATCACTCTCTTTGGCAACCTCTCCTCCCCCATTCTCTGCACGTGCCCATACCAAATGAATTGTTTTTTCTCGATGTGTTCTAAACAGTTTCTTTTATATTCATTTGTTGCTTAATTGTTTCGTTTCTGACCCTGTCTAATTTTGATTTTCTACATATTCTTCTTAAGGCGTCCATTTCTGTGGCTTCTATCTTTCTTTTCAGATGTTCTTTCGTTCTCCATGTCTCAGACCCATATACTAATGTGCTCTTAATCACTGTGTTGTATATTCTCATTTTCCTTTGTTTACCTATTTCGGTCCTCCACAGTATTCCATTTAGTGACTTAATTATTGTTCTTGCTTTGTTTACTCTACACTTTATTTCTGTATCGTCTGTCCCTTCCTTGTTAAAGTGTATTCCCAGATATTTGTAATTCACACATTTTGCTACAATTTCACCGCTTTCCAATACTATGTCGTGTTCTCTCCTATACACAAATATTGTGTGTTTTCCACATTCATCTGCAGTCCCCATTTTCCGTATTCTTCCTTCAGTTTGCGTGCCATGTATTTTAGTCATCTTTGTCATTTGCGCATATTACTTGATCATCAGCAAACTGAAGTATATATAGACAGGTGTTATCGTCGATTTGGATGCCCATTCCACTGCATTTCTTTTTCCAGGTTGTTAAAGATTGGGCGACATACATTTTAAAAAATGTTGGGGAGATGCAGCATCCTTGTCGCAGACCTTTGTTGACTGTAAAAGGTTCTGATATTTTATTTCCTAATTTCACTGCAGATTTCATGTTATTGTATGAACTTACTACTTTAAATAAATAGTCCGCTGTTTTTTGAAAAATTAGCATAAGAAATCTTGGTTTAGTTTAGCTTAGGTTTCACATTAGTGTCAGCGGTTTATACTTTTGTTATTAGCATTAATTATGTATAACAAATACGTGTTGTTGTCATGCATGTATTCTGCATGGTCTCGGGTACTTGCATGTGCTTTTAGCTATATCAGTGGTTTTGTCTGTGTAGAAATTTTAGTTCAGGATTGTATTCTATTATCTACGTGGCTACTGCAACTAAGGGTAGGTGAAAATGTGTGTTATTGTCAGCTCAGTGGTGGGCAGCTATTGCAGTTTCTATACGTCCTTGTGCCATGCGCATTATCCTTCCAAGGTGACCCGTTCTAACTCTTGCTATTACGATAGAGGTACTTCTGTCACCATTTATTTCGGGTGTTTGATGTTGTGTCCCTGATCTGTGTGTAGAACTAATGTAAATTTTGCCAGAGTATTGGCATCAGCAAAAGTTACCCTGTCAATTTCCTGATTGAGTTCCCTGGCCATTTTTTTGCTAAATAGTTTTTGATATCCACATCAGCAGGAATGATGCAATTTTTATCCAAACATTTCACTTTGTTTAATAGTTTATGAATTTCCTGTGTGAGCTTAGTGTTACCATGTTTGATTGCTTCTATGCCTAATCTCGAGTTACTGTAAATTGTTGTTCCCTCTAATTGATGAATTCATGTTAAGTTAAACTAAGCCTAAGTGCATTGTTTTTGGAAGCAACTCTCCCAGAGATCCTATCTTTACTGGGAGTTTATCACCATTCGAGAGCAGGACGAGGGCACCACCGCCTCCGTTAGACATACTAAGATCTGACGGTGTAGCAAGTTACATGATTGGACGACAAAAGAAAGTTGAGTATTTCTTCTCGTTCTTTTTTCGTGCGGATTCAAACAAGTTTAGGTTTATGTAACTTATTTGGGGGTAAGGAACGGGAAAATTTGAGGATAAGGAAGAAAGGGTTTACTTATGTGGCTATCACAGAGTAATATAATCCTTTCTCCTTGCTGATAGTGTCATCCTATTGCACAGTTGATGATCTGCAAAGTCTGCACTTTTTATTCCACTGTTTATAAGTTTTTAGGGAAATGTGACCTGCTAATCCTGTTAGTAATTTAGTGGTTGCATATTTCGTCTGTCTTACAGCAGGAAGGCAGATTACCAATCTGAAATAAACGAAAAACTGATAAAAGTTAACTCTGTAAGGAATATCAGATTTTTAGTAATTATAAACACGATATAAAGTCAGGATTATCACTTAAAAATGAGGATTTGCAGTACTAAGTTATAAATTTTAAGTTCCCCTAAGATCCATTAATTTCGACGTACGTATTCGTCACCGAAGACAACATTTCCTGTCTGGTTTCAAATGTTGACGTCCTAGATAAAGTTGTGAAGAAAAGCAGCGTGGTTCGGGGCAGTGAGAATATATCACCGCGCCCTCCCACCCCCCTTCGCCTGTCGATGAGATGTGACGCGTTTTTCTCTCCCAAACTTTCTCAACATAGTACAGTATATTTACAAGACGACACACTCTGTTTGTCTCATTAGTTACGTCAGATCAATGAACGCATCAGTCTGGTTTCTTTCAACAAGTTGCTAAGTACACCCGCCCCCGTCCCAGCTTATTAAACACACAACGCTGAGACAAGGAAATAAATTCCAGTTACACACGGCTGTTCGCACAAGTCTCTGATACTACACAAACATGACAGTCTCTTCGCGCGCTCAACTCCTGTTTTTCCGAGTTTACCAAGACATTGAGATCCACTATTAACCAAAACCACAAACAACTCCTTTTTTCTAACAATCATACAAGCTAAAACATGCTTTATTTAAATTGTTTAGTTAATAATAAACGTATACTAATAAACATATAGTGAGGCCTAACACTGAGTCATGAATAATGAAAATTCACTTTTATACAAATTCTGAAACTTTCAGAGTAAAAATCGGTTAATACTGAAATGTCCTCTTACTACTGAAATTACTGAATCTAGTTACATTGAAAGTACTTAATAAATCAGAGTTAGTAGATCTGTAATACGCGTTTTGTATTAAATACCCGTATGAAATTAGTACTGCACAATAAAATATCGGTATGGAGAATAGGACACTTCCATGTCCTAAGATTTATATTTAAAATCATTTTCGAAATGAAATATTTCCATAGAAACTACTTCTTTCTTCATCCTTAACCACCGTACTGTGGTACGTAACGTATACCACCACAAGTTAGCGCACTCGATTTTCACTGATGATGGTAGTCGATGGCACTGCCGAAACGTATGGTTTTGCAGAAAATATTGGACCACGGCCAAACAGACCGAGAAAGAATTTTAACACAAACTACTTCTTTGTTACCGATATTACACATACGAAAAATTATCCCCTCCCCTTCAACTATCATTTTCATTTATAGAAAATTACCCCCTCCCCCTTTAACTAACCCTTTTCATTTATAGATATTTCATCTACCTTTCTACAGTGGATTATTATGACCTTCTTTTCAGGAACTTTATTTATCAAAATTAAGTACTTTACTCTTGTTAAAACATAAAAAGTTGCAGGTACACTACCCCTTCCCCTTAACCTATCTTCACCAATATCAATAGGCCTTGATTCCTCTACAACTCAGGCACATATGCAAAAAATTATTTGATTCTGTTTAAATTTGCGGAAGTTATAGTTCATAGAAAAAAATCTACACACAGACACTTTTCGAAAAATGGCTGTTCTTTTTGTTTTGAAGGTAGTACAATCAGAATCAGCCCTTATCTCGAACACGATGTTTTTCGAATAAATTTATTAAAGCGAATAAATTAAAAAAATAGAATAACACAATTTCATAATATGTCATGTTTAAGTTTTCTTAAAGTAGTCTGTCACCAATTTTACTTCCATGTTCCATAAGGAAATGGAGTATGGTCATGGCGAAAAAAATCGTGTTCGAGATAACGTCTAATTCTGATTGTACTACCCTCAAAACATAAAGAAAAGTCATTTTTCGAAAAGTGTCTGTATCTGTTTGTAGAATTTTTGTTTTGGCAAACGATAACAGCCGTAAAGTCAAACAGAATCAAATAATTTTTTGCATACAGTTCTAAATTGTAGATTACTCAAGGCCTATTGTTTTTGGTGAAGATCGGTTTAGGGAAAGGGGTAGTTTACCTGCAACGTTTTATGTTTTCACAAAGGTAATTTTTTTCTATGACGAACGATAACTGCCGTAAATTCAAACTGAATCAAATAATTTTTTACATATGTGCCTGAGTTGTAGAGGACTCAAGGCCTATTGATTTTGGTGAAGATCGGTTACGGGGAAAGAGTAGTTTACCTGCAACGTCATATGTTTTAACAAGAGTAAAGTACTTAATTTTGATAAATAAAGTATCCTGATAAGAAGATCTTAATAATCCACTGTAGAAACGTAGATCAAATATCTATAAATGAAGAGGCTAGTTGAACGGGGTGGGGGTAATTTTCTATAAATGAAAATTATAGTTGAAGGGGAGGGGATAATTTTTTATATATGTACTACGTTATCGGCAACAAAGAAGCAGTTTGTTGTTAAAATTCCTTCCCGGCCTGTTTGGCCGTAGACCAATGTTTTCTGCAAAACCAGACGTTTCGGCAGTGCCATCGACTTCCAACATCAGTGAAAATCGAGTGCGATAACGTGAGGTGGTATACGTTAGTGACCACAGTACTGTGGTTATGGATGAAGTAGTAAGTAGAAAGAAGTAGTTTCTATGGAAATATTTCATTTCAAAAATGATTTTAGATATAAATCTTAGAACATGGAAGTCATGTACGGTTCTCCATACCGATATTTTTATTTTTTCGTTGCAATTTATTTAATCGTTGCACTCGATGTTCTGAAAGTTAATCTGTCGGTTGACTGACTGTCCACTTGTCCGAACAGACACTTCATCAAATCCTCAACAAAAGTCAGAGAAGATTCGTTATTTTTGTGACTAATACCGTGCAGAACACGTCTATATTACATGATCATTCACTTTATCGTTGTTTTGTATAAATGTGTATTCTTTTCTTAGTATTCGTAATTCATTTCGTTCGACATTTACATTGTTCTTACTACTCAGTTAACCGAAATCCGGATAATCCGGACATCAATCAGGAGTCGACTGTAAACTTGATCCTGTTTTTGTAAAGTTTAATTACACACATACACACACCCGCTTGCTCGCGTAAAAACTTTTAGGTTTTGCAGAAAATCAGTTTGATATGTTGTCATTTTCTGTCGAATCCGCCTACGTTCTGTCAGAATTTAACTCACCTACATAAATACCTACGCACATTTGTTTGTAGGGAGTGCGGCCTGGGTGGATTTTCCTAGTCCTTCTCTAATCGTTTCCCTCAACCGTAAAACTTGGTCAACACGTTAATCATTCCCCAGTTCTTAGGAAAGTCATCCCTCTACCTTTCAAACGTCCGTCACTCGTCGTGGATTAGCCAACCTAGCACCTTTCTTGCTGTTGCCTAGCCAGATGGCTTGTCACATCGGTCTTACTTTCATAGCTACGTAAACGTTACCTTCTGTTTCAACTTTGTACGCACCCCTTTCCTGTTTTCCTGCATTTTCTTTTGCTCGCGCTGCAATTCTTCCCAAACTACTATGTGAAGTCCGCAGTTTTTTTATCAAGCTGGTATTCACTATCCACGTTTCTTCTTCTTCTTCTTCTTCTTCTTCTTCTTCTTCTTCGTCTTCTCCTCTTTTCAGGTTATATAAACTTGTTCCGGCACCCATCTCATCCTCGGACGACCCACATTTCTTCTACCAATGGCTTTATAGTTCAGTGCAGCTTTCGGCAATCGATCGTTTGTCATCTTTACAGATAATCCCACTATTGTCCTCTGTAAATTGCAATAATTTCATTTATGTCCTTTACTTCGAGTTCTGCTCTGATATCTTCATTCCTTATTCTATCTTGTAATGTATAATTTAAAGTATTTCGAAGAAACTGCATTTCAGCACTCTGAATTTGCTGCATTCCTTTTTTCTCATGACCCACGCCTGACTTGCATAAATCAATGTGGGTATGGCAATTGTCTTATAAAATTTAATCCTTGTGCTGTGTCTTGTTTTATTTCTAAAATTTCTATGTATCGTACCACAAATATTCCTAAATTTATTTATCTTCTCTCTTATATCATATTCAGACTCATAGCTTACTGCACAGCCGAGATATTTGAAAGGGTTCACTTGTTCTAAAGTGCTGTTGTTTATGACTTTCTCAGTCCTCACTGGATATTTACCTTTAAAGGCCATGGTTTTGGTCTTTCTTACTGAAAATTGTCAGTGAGTACTCTCTTGCCACTTCTTGCAATTTAAACACAGATCTTTGCAAATCATCCTCATCCACGTTTCTTATCCGCAAATTACTACACAAAACGTCAAAACATCGAGTAAAAATTTCCTTTTTAACGACTGCGACACCATTTTGTTGCTCTTCTTTCTATTCTTATCTTTTAAAAACTTGCATTATTCAACAATTAATTTCTGGCAGCGCAATCACCACCGTTTTTTTACAAAATGTTTGTTATTATTGTTTGCTACGGTTTCACCCAAGATTTTGACTACACTCACTGCTGTCAGATCTGTGTCATCAATTTCAAACTCCTTCAGCGCTTCCTCATTAAACTCCGTCTAGCCTTCACGCTTTCCTTTCCGAGTTCATTAATCATCTTGTCCGCGTCTCGTTTGATTTTTACTAAACAACAACACAAAGTCTGAAAATCTTAACGATACGTTACAGCTACGTTAATTCCTTGCCTTTTCCCACTTTAAATTTAGTACATAATATTAATAATTAATAATAATAGTAATTATTATTATTATTTTGTTGTTCGCGTTGTTGTTGTTGTTGTTGTTGTTATTATTATTATTAGTAGTAGTAGTAGTAGTAGTAGTAGTAGTAGTAGTAGTAGTAGTAGTAGTAGTAGTAGTAGTAGTAGTAGTTGTTGTTGTTGTTATTATTATTATTATTATTATTATTATTATTATTATTATTATTATTAACGACCTTGGTGATAAACAAATTCTCTGTTACAATTCCTTTCTTATTAAAGTTTAATCTTGTAACATGTATACTTTGATTTCATCATCATCATTATCTTCACAACACGACATAGGCAAGGTGCTACCTGTTCCGCCTTCAAAAATCCTCCAGCCATCTCTTCCTAGGTCTAACCTGTGTCCTATAGGTTTGTATTTGCAGACTTGTTTGTCCATCTGACATTCTTTCTAAACGTTCTTTCCATCGTTGTTTGTAATGTTCTAATTTTTCATTCAAGTTAAAAACTTGTAACTCTTCTCTTGTGGCCTCATTTCTTATACCTCCAAGTTTATAACTTCTCTTAAGAACGCCATTTCCGAGGTCTGTATTTGACTGTCTTGTTTTTGGTTATTGTCCAAAATTCACACTCATAGAACATAACTTTGTGAAACTTCAATTTTGTATCTCGGCGTACCTTGTTTCTAAAAAATACGTTTGATTGTTCCACAAATCGTCTGGAACTTACCTAAATTAATATCAATATCACAATTTCTATCATAGCCAATATCGTTTCCAAGATAATGAAATTGGCTCACCTGTTCTAGAATTTGATCACTAATTATTATTTTTTAATCAACTAAACGCTATGTAACTCACCGTCTGTGGGTTAAGTAAATGTCTTTATACAATTGACATGTTTCGGGACACTTGTCCCATCATCAGAATATTTAAAAAAGTCTCTTCATACCATCATACGATGGCACAGTCGTCAATATATTAAAAATATTAAAATCCACATAACACAAAACACAATTACACTACACAAAGTACGCACACAACAAGTTTCGGTGTACACCACACGGTAACCGACAGCGCACTGGTTCATCTTTCACTCGTGTCGCGACAATATCGCAACGCAGTATCGTACAGGACATTAGATTTAAAGTTCAGCTGATCATTTAAAACATGTGGCCTGGTAACAGGATTATTATACGCTCTATATATCTCAAACTCCTCAAGGGCGTTCATGTAACGTCCTTTATTACAAAAGTGAAGGGGTATCAAGTTGGTATGAAAATTAGTATAGTTGTGATTTTCATCAATAAGATGTTTAGCGAATTTAGATTTTACATTTTCTGTGTTATGAAAATAAGTGGGTGGCTTATGTTCAACAAACCTCTTGAAAAAACTACGGCCCGTTTGGCCCACATAAAAAGCATCACAACTATTACATATTAATTTATAGATCCCTGTTTTCTTTTCAAGGACGGTTGGTTCCCGAGTACGAAGGCTATTTAAAATGTTATTTGTAGTCTTATATGTGACAACAACGTTTGACTTGTTTAAAACAGAAGACAGAATTCTAGGTAGAAAGCTCATGTATGGTATAGAAATGTATTTATACACACTGTCCCCAGGTGCCCTTAGCGTGTTTGCGATTTTTCGTCTCATATGTTTTTTAAGGATATTATTTACTACCGCTTTTTTGTAGCCATTGGTGACCGCAATATGTTTAATTGTATTTAGTTCGTCTTGATAATCCTTGTCGCTGAGGGGCAATGATAAGAGGCGGTTAACCAAAGCAGCCATTTTCTGCGATACCGGATGATAAGATGTGGCGTGTATTATAGTGTCAGTTGTAGTGGGTTTCCTATAAATATTAAACTCCAATTTATTAATATTTCTGGTGACCGTCAAATCAAGAAAATTTAATTTTCCACTGTCCTCGTGCTCCATTGAATTCCAGTTTCGGACCCTCTGTTTACCTATTCCTTCGAAACATCCATAAGAGAATGTTGAGATTTAAAGTTTTTTATTGTAAAACGTCTGGTTAAAACGCTGCTTTACCTTAGTTCAAAGAAATATTTTTCCCATGTATGCTTACTGCTATCGTAAAGAAGTGTTCAAGTATTTCATAAGATTATTTGTATTCATTTTAAAACCTTCTTCCCCCCGTGTACAAGGGCATATTTACGGGGGGGGGGAACGGAACCGGACCCCCCAGAGGGTCGAAAAAATTTGATGCTCCAAATTAAAATCCACATCAAAAGCAAGTCTGTAAGGTGTGTGTTGAAAACGTGCATTGTATATACGTAACAACACACACGCGCGCGCGCGCAAACACATATATAGGCCTGTACAGTTTTCTGGTTGGGCTTAATGCATAAATATACAGGTAGCGTTTAAGTGCCATAAACATTTGTGCATCGGATGAAATATAATGTTGTACGTTCAACACAGTAGGCAGCGTACGCAGGCCGCTATATGGAGCCGAATGAAAACACCACCGCCACACGTACGTAATTTAACGCGCGGCACCGGCAGTGACAGAAGTAATGTAGTGTGCGTGTGTATGTGTGTGTTGGGCGCTGCGCTACGTCGTAGTACAGGCAGACGCTGCTGAATGGAGGACGCCTCCGCAGCCCGCCCGCCCTCCGTTTTTGGCTGGCACCGCGCCCGTACAGCTGGCGCATGTGCGTGCGCGCGCCACGTGCACTGATATCAAATTCACCGCCGCCGTTCCGTGTGCATTACCTGTCAGCTGCGTTCGCGTTATTTATTATCATTATTAACTTCTCTTACCTGTTGTTTAGTACGATGAGCGGCAACGAAATACGCTCACATCGTGACACAGAGTGCTTGTGAAACTATACGGACTCTCTCTCTCTCTCTCTCTCTCTCTCTCACACACACACACACAAAAGCGCGCGCGCGCGCGCGCGCGCAAACATCACCATCATCGTCAATAGCATTTGTCTGTCTTTCTTTTTAATCATAGCGTAATTCTTTCCAAAAGCCTCTTTAGAGTCTGCTGTCTGCGCAGTGCTGAGCGACTCTCCATCAGTTCTTGGTCCTCTCCCTTGTCGTTTGCAACTCTATCGCCTAGCCAAGTTTCCATCCCATTTGGACTTACTTTCGTAATATTGTAAATAACATCATCTCTTCGAATTTGGCTGTGCATTCGTTTTTGTTTTCCTCTCTCGCTTTATTATTTCCTTCCATGCTTCTTCTCTGTGTAGTCGATGGTCTTCGTATAATTCTCGTCTTTTTTTTATCGGCCACCTACGGACCACATGCCAATTTCAGTTCTTTATTCTTTGTTCTTTTCTTTTTCTCTAATATTCTTTCATCTTTTCACTGTGTCTCTTCTTCCTGTCTTCAGTCCGCTTTGAACCTGCGTTTTTCTCTCTCCTACCATGGACTCCTTCCACTTTTAACACTTTTGCCTAAAAAACTTCTCTTTCGGTTGCTTCTTCTGCATGTATATTATTTTTTTATAAATCCTTTTGGACTTCTTTAATCCAACTGGAGGTTGACTACTTCCCCCACGGATATTTGAAGATCTGCTTCCTTAACCTATTGTCGTCCATTCTATATAAATGTCCAAAAAATAATAGTCTTCTTTTTTCATTGTTTCTGTTATATTTTCTATAGGCCTACTTTGATATATTTCATCATTACTTCTTAATTTCAAACCTTCTGAAGTTTTTCGTGGGCTTAATATTTTCCTAATAATTCGTCTTTCCAATATTTCTAGTTTGTCTAAATTATAATTCAATGCTAGACATTTACTTGCATATAGGTATTCTAGCTTCACTACTGTACTGTAATGTCTTATTTTCGCATTTTTAGATATGCACTTTTTATTGTAAATATCTTTAGTTATACCATATGCGGTTTCCATCTTATGAATCCTTTCTTCTATAGCAGATTTTTCTAAACCATTTTCTTGAATTATTTCTCCTAGATACTTAAATTTTCGAACCCCCTCTATTCGACCAATATCTGTTACCAGGAATTTTTAATGTTCGTGAGAAATTTAGTTTTTCCTGCAGAAATTCTTAAGCCTGTTCTACTGGCTATGTCCTCTAAAAAATTAATTTGTGTTACTGCAGATGTCAGATGTTCAGAAAGTATAGCAAGGACATCTGCGAATGCCAAACAGTTTATTTCAATACGTTTGTTCCTTCTTCCCAATATGATTGGTGATATTTTCCATTCCTTTAATTTTTCATTCCAAATTCTCACTACTTTCTCCAGGACATAGTTAAAAAGAATTGGTTATAAACCATCACCCTGTCTTACACCAGTATTTATTTAGAACGGTTGAGATAATTCTCGTCTTTATTATTTACGTTTCTAATCCATACGTCATGTGGCAGGAAGCACAGCTGGATCAAAGACATTTGTTTTTAAAGACATTGGTTACTTGAAAGAGCGAAGCGAGTTCTCGGTTTTAACTTGACATTTGTATGTCTGTCAGTTTGGCATTTGTATGTCTATCTGCTTATTTGGGGCATTTCTCAAATAACTTTTAAATGCATCAATCGATTTTTGGAAAACTTGTTATACACATCCACAGCTTTACCCTAGAGAGTCCTATTTTTTTTATTGATCCCCTAAAATTATAGTGGAAATGGGTATAAGTGTGCCGCAGAAACCAATGGTATTAAATTAAATTGGATTTTAATCACATCTTAATATAGTACTGTTTTAAACATAACAAACTTAAGGCACAAAATATTTAGGAAAATCTAAATATCCATCCTGGATATCAGATTGAGGGGATATTAATCCAATTCCGGAAGTAGTGTTTACACTGGAGATTTGTAACTTTAGGTGCAACACAGGTCAAGTCAAAATTTTAAATAATTGTAAAAGTCTACGTCAGGCACTAAATGGTGAGGAATTTTATTCCAAATACGAACTCAGCACCGTTGATAATATGACAAAATTTATATCTGTTAACATCCCTTGCAGGATTTGGACTTCTTCAAAAACTTTGTAAGCTACGTTTGCAAAAAAAAATTACATACTGTTGTTGGTTTCAGTGGCAGCTGGTGGTTGAAAAATTTGAGGGTTGCAGTTGGGTCGGATGGTATTAAATTGTTTTATTATCTGAACAGAAAATGTCCAAATCTCCTCCCCTCCAAACAATACGTAAGGAAAACAAAATAATGCAATATTAGTGTCACCCACATAACCATGAATATTTATTGTATAAATCTTTTTTAAACTTACGATTAAATATTCTGTTACCTGATTTTACACTTTGATTAAAATTGAAAGATCTGGTGTAGCCTATGTACTCTCGTAATTAAATTTTTTGCTCAATATGACGTAAACTGAAACAGCGTTTCCGTTAAGTTTACGACAGAATTCATTGTGTCCTACCAGTTAAATATAATAAATATCTTACACTATGATACCTTAATCCTTTATATGTACTATTATTTACATTTAACGATGAGTTGGACTGACACAATGAAATTCACAAAAAATTCGACCGACACTAACTAACTCAAGTAGCATAACAACACAAACTTACTTATTCCTACCTGGCGCATCACGTGTTAGTGGCAACACACTGGTGGCGCCGTAACATACAAGCGGGGTTTGCAGTCCCTAATCGCACCAAGCGAGCCTATATCGTTGCAATAGGAGCACTCGAGTGTAGCCAGCCACAGCACTACTCCAGTGTATTTCCCCATATACGTACAGAGCGCGTCGCAGTTGGTGCACACTTGCCATGTACACCGCGGCAAGAGCGTGTACGGTTTTTTAGTATTGCTTTGCGCTTTTCAATCACCAAATGGTTAATTACGATTATTTAACGTAAAAACACTATTATTAGTTATTGTTTTATTCATAATTCTATAATTTAAAATACAATTGGGGATTTAATGGAGGTTGTGTAACCGTGCAACCTAAGCACGGGCCGCCACTGGTTGGTCTGGTATAGCCTAATTGTCGAAAGTATTTGATGCAGGTCTGTCGATATCTATGGTATCATACTTAAACTTAAAAGTTAGACTAAAATTATTTGTCGTTTAAGCGTTATGATAACAAATCTAATTTTTAAAAACGCAATAATTATGAATTTTGATTGTCTACTGTATGATTTCTGTTTGAAAACAATTACGATCTTATTAAAAAAATAACGGAGTAATTATTTGTGCAACGGGATGGTTTGTGTATTTTTTTAATAATTAAAAAATTGTCTAATACTGAAATCTGTCTAATAACAAATGTGTTTCGTTTAAAGTGGCGAGCGAGTTCCTCAGCTCAGAGAGCTTACAAGTTGTTTTTCTTTCCAAAGGAAACCTACACCGGATTTAATACAACTGGATTTCTGGCTGGTATTGCGTCTCCATTTTTTAGCGAAATATTCCTCCTTTTTCACAGCCTACGATCAACATTTATCATCGCAAAAGGTATAGCCTTATAAACATTAAAATTGTCTTTTCGTTTAGCTTCGGGACACTTGAAACCCTCTGCTAATTACACGCACACACACACACACACACACACACACACACACACACAGGTTTTGTGTGTCCGAGCACGCGCTTATTTAAATTATGTGTAAAATGGTTTACGAAATTATAATGGTTTAATAATTATGAGAACTCCAAAGTAGAATATGAATTAGAATGGAAGAAGAAAAGAAGACGTTTACTAATTAAGTAGGAAACGTTACAATTATAATTATTACGTAGAAAATAAACTTAACGTTATGTAGACGACAACGTATGTAGGAAAATTAAATCGTTACCAGAGACAGTAAAACGTACAACAATTGTATTAATCCTCTTAATAATCTCTTTTCCTGCGGCGGTTCACAGAATGCACTTAATGAAATTAATAATTTTTCAGACTTGTGAAAAACTTAATAATGTACAATCAATTGAAGCCGTCCTGGATTTCTTTCGACACAGATTTGTAAGGATCTCGCAAATGTCTTATTACACCCGATACTGTGTGAGTAAACCAAATCATAATATCGGGTCAAAAACATATTGATCAATAAGTTATGAATACTGTCAAATATTTCAGGCCTAATCATCCTCTTATTTCAATCGTTAATATTTCAGGAAGCCATTAATTTTTACACCGCAAAATGTTTAGAAACGCAAGCTAATATTTATTTGATGTCACCACGGTTCAGGTAATCGTTTATTACGTAGGCATTGTTGTACAAATTATGCGTGCATTGTTATTTTACTGCCTACAAACGCGTCCTACATGAATATTCATGTACGAAAATGAATACATAATTTTAACATTGTTTGCATTGATGTGTTTTTCCGCTTGCGTATGATTGGCAGCATTAGATTTGCGTACACTGTATGTAAATTACTTGTCAGATTTGCAATGTAATTATGTAGGTCTCCCCACTGACGTATTAGGTCTATAAGTGAACCATTTTTCCTTGTCTAAAAATTGCACTTATATTATATTTTTTAATTATACGGCTCATGAAATTTAACTAATATTTATTGACAATTAAACTTACACTGCTGTGTGGCAAAATTAAAAGGAATTTAAGGTCGGCCAAATGTTATGTGTGGAGCGTTGCTTTATATGGTGAAGAGACATGGACACTGAGGAAGGAGGATGAGAAAAGATTAGAAGCATTTGAGATGTGGGTTTGCCGAGCAATGGAAAAGTGAGGTGCGTTAATAAAGTAAGGAATGATGAAGTTTTAAGAAGAATAGGGAAAGAGAGAAGAATCCTGAAGGTAACAGAAAATAGGAAAAGGAATTGGTTAGGTCATTGTTTAAGAAGAAACTGCTTGCTTACAACTGCCATGGAGGGTGTCATAGAAGGAGAAAAAAGAAGAGGGCGTAGAAGAATGAAATTGATAGATAGCATTAAAATCAGGGGGTGTTACGAAGAAACGAAAAGACCGGCATGCGATAGGACAGCTCGGAGAGCTTTTGCCATTTGAAGACCTGCCTTAGAGCAGAACACCAAATGATAATAATATTAAACTTACAATAGTTTAGATACCGTTAATTCGTATACATACAAGAGAAGAGTAGGCCTATCTTATTTCTGGCCCTGAATTACATCATATCCTTTACATATTTATGTTTATCGTCATCATCTCCACTTCACGGATTAGGCTGCACTCCCTGTTCCGAAAACCATCTTCTCCTCGGACGCCCCATACTACGACATCCTGTGGGTCTACAATTCAAGGCAAGTTTGGGAAGGAAATCTTGCTGCATTCTTCCCAAAGCTTACAGCAGTTGGCATTATATTCCGTAATTTTATTCTGTAATTTAAAATTTTGTAATTCTCGCCTTATCTGTGCACTACTTATTCTGTCTCGTAACGTGCAACCTTTGAGCTACCTGAGAAATTTCATTTCTGCTGAAGTAACCTTATCCTCTGTCTCTTTCCGAAAGTACCCATGTCTCACTCCCATACAGCGCCACCGGTATAGCCGTAGTCTTATAAAACTTGAGCTTAGTGTCTTTCCTAGTTTTGTATTTTAAGGTTCTATGGATTGTCTCACATATATGTTTAAACTTATTCAGTTTATTTTCTATAGTCAACTGCGGGAGAAATTTCCCATCCAAGATAATTAAAACTGGATACCAGCTCCAAGAGGTTTCTTTATGCTTATTTATTTGAGTAATTTATATTTATAATATCAGTCTGAATTTATTTGAAGTTTAATGGAAACAAGTCTGTCAGAGAAAAAATTTGTATACAAAGAAAGTCCAGGAACAAGTAAATACTTTTATATACTCGGGAGTGCAAAGTTACTTAGGAAAAGTTACATCCGCTGTGGAATCCTACAGAATCTCAAGTTTCTTTACATACGTTAACGTAATAACGTTCGTCCTGAGTCTTCCGTACGTCTTTATATCCTACGTCGCGACTGGAAGAGGTACAGTTAGAAGAAAATAAGTTAACTATAAGGAGATGACTCAATAAAACAGATTTAGCGATGTAATGACAAATTTTCGGCACTGAAAAGTGAATTACACTTTATGTAAAACTATTTTGGTGAAATCGTCAATCTAACGACAAATTAAATGAAGAGACAAATGAATAAAAATCATTTGTTCTTGAAAAATCAACCAAAAAGGAAACTTAAAAAACTGTATAGTAAAATAAAAAATTAAAAAGAAGATATTGGTCGAATAGAGAGGGTTCGAAAATTTAAGTATCTAGAAGAAATAATTCAAGAGAATGGTTTAGAAAAATGTGCTATAGAAGAAAGGATTCATAAGATGGAAAGGGCATATGTTATAACAAAAGATATTTACAATAAAAAGTGCATATCTAAAAATGCGAAAATAAGACATTACAGTACAGTAGTGAAGCCAGAATGCCTATATGCAAGTGAATGTCTAGCATTGAATTATAATTTAGACAAACTAGAAATATTGGAAAGACGAATTATTAGGAAAATATTAGGCTCGCGAAAAACTTCAGAAGGTTGGAAATTAAGAAGTAATGATGAAATATATCGAAATATAGAAAATACAACAGAAACAATGAGAAATAGAAGACTATTATTTTTTGGACATTTGTATATAATAGACGACAACAGGTTAATAAAACAGATCTTCAAATATCTGTGGGGGAAGAAGTCAACATCAAGTTGGATTAAAGAAGTCCAAAAGGATTTAGAAAAAAATAATATAAACGCAGAAGAAGCAATTGAAAGAGAATTTTTCGGACAAAAGTGTTAAAAATGGAAGGAGTCCAGGGTAGGAGAGAGAAAACGTAGGTTCAAAGTGGACTGAAAGCAGGTAGAAGAGATACAGTGACAAGATGAAAGAATATTGTAGAAAAAGAAAAGAACAAAGAATAAAGAATTCAAATCCCCATGTGGCCCTTAGATGGCCGATACAAAACAAAATTAAAAAATAAAAAAGTTAAAGAACAACAATTCGAATCAAAGAGAAACCTCTTCACTCAACAATTAAGACAGTTGTTACTTAGATTCCTTCTTCGACTCCTACGCTCCCTATCCCCCCTCACAGGCACACACACACACACACACGCACACTTACTCAATAGACAGAAAGAGATTCGGTGTACGACTTAACAAAAAGCCAGTGTACAAAAAATAATATCTCTTAATTTCCGCAGACAAATTGATCTCCATTTCCGACGGTTGGACAACCGAAACATCTCCCTCAGTAGTTACAAATATGTTTTTCTCCGCTCTAAGAAAAGAGGAAGTCGGTAATCTCTCTCTCTTGTGTGTGTATGTGTGTGTGTGTTCTCGCTACAGTGAAATACACGTCTGAGGGGCGCATTCTCGCTAAACCGCAAACATTAACAGAAAAAATGGTGTGCGGACAGAAACTGGGTCAGAACGTGTGTGTGTGTGTGTGTGTGTGTGTGGGTGTGTGTGTGTGTGTGTGTGTGTGTGTGTGGGTGTGGGTGTGTGTGTGTGTGTGTGTGTGTGTGTGTGTGTGTGGGTGTGTGTGTGTGTGTGTGTGTGTGTGTGTGTGTGTGTGTGTGTGTGTGTGTGTGTGTGTGTGTGTGTGTGTGTGTGTGTGTGTGTGTGTGTGTGTGTGTGTGTGTGTGTGTGTGTGTGTGTGTGTGTGTGTGTGTGTGTGTGTGTGTGTGTGTGTGTGTGTGTGTGTGTGTGTGTGTGTGTGTGTGTGTGTGTGTGTGTGTGTGTGTGTGTGTGCACGAAACAACAGGACAAAGAAAACAAAAAAGAGACAGCACATACTTTGGCTGATAAATCTACCACTCTGTACGGTGACAAAGACTGATAAAACTGATTAACAAGAAATAAATTTTAGCTGACGTGTATAGCAGAAGTTGCTAAGTCCTTTTAGTTTGACGCTACTTTTTACTGTTCGTATACACGCTAAGGAAGTGAGCACACCGAACAGACTTGAAGAATTGAGGGGGGCAGTATATACAAAGAACTTTTTATGTACTTTCAAAGATGAAATCTACGAGTTCCAACTACACGAACACACACACACACACACACACACATTCGCTAAATATCACTATTTCGAATACCTTTTTTCATATTAGGAAGACTATAAACGCGTATAGGTAGGGACAGTCTAGCACACTCGGAGCTGCGTTAGCTAGTTGCCTGTTCGAATCCAGGCAATACGCTTTTTTATAGATTATCTCCCACTTGCATACACAGACCTGTAGTCACTGAGATGCATATATCGAAAGTTAAAAAAAAATATATATTTCGAGACATTCTATGCTGTATTCTCAATGTACATGATAAGAGAAAATTCTTCTCTTCTTCTCCTGCACCTCATGGACTAGGCACTTTGCCTGTTCCGTCTTCACAGCGTATCTCTCATCTCGCTCTCGGTCTTCCTACATCTCTTGTACCAAAAGGGTCTATATCGAAACGCAACCTTAGGTAGTCGTCCATCCTCCATTCTGTCCAGATGCTGTAACCATTCCCTGCGATATGTCTGAACGTTTTATCATTTTTTTTTTTAGAATACCTGCAGCTATTTTCTAATATCCTCATTGCGCAAACGATTCTCTCTATTGCAACCCTTCTCAGAAACTTAATTTCCAAATTTTGAATCTGATTTTTAAATTTCTTTGTAGAAACCCATGTTTCACATCCATATAGTAACAGGCGCTGCCATCGTTTCATAAAATTTAAGCTTCGTCTCTTTCCTTGTGTTTTTCCTCAACGTTCTGTGTATGACGCCACATATCATCTGATATTTTTGTAGTGATATCTCGGTCTGTGTTATTCCCAATACTGATAGTGCAACCCAGGTAATTGAAGTCAGAGACTTGTTCCAATACTGTTCCCTCAAGAACAATTTTTGATTTGACTGGATACTTCCCCCATTATCCCCCATTTTATTTTTGTTCTCTGCTTAGTTATTTTAAAATCATATTGTTTACGATAAGAAAACATGTTGACAAAACATTAATACCAAGGACAATATAAAAACACACGTGGGTGGTGAACGATACCTTTTTCTTCAATTTCAATGTTACAGTTGTTTACTTCTTTTGCATACTTCTGATATAACAATTTTTTTAATATACCTACTAGTCAACAAAGTTTCTATCATTAAACGGTAACAACACAAAATATGGCTTTTAAATTGGCCACGCGCTTTTCAATTACACACACGATATGTCATAATAAAATGACAAATTTTGTGTTTGTAAAGAGGCGATAAGGCAACTTACCGCATTATAGAGGCGCTGGACAGACTTGAGAAGTGTAGAGGTGATCGGTGTTATACACGATAAGGGTTATCGCAGATGTGACTCTTCACTAATCTAGATTTACTTAAATTGCCAAGGCAGCCTTCCGCGTACTGACTAGAGCGCCACGTGTTTTGTGTTTGTACATAAGAATCGTTGTCGACAACGCTATATACCAGTTGCTGTTAAAGAATTTTCTGACAAAATCTGACAAAAACGAATAATACATGTATGCGCATATATGGTAGTGATGTGTAATGTCGGCTGTCTATACAGTCATTTTACATGACCTAAAAAGCGCGCAAAGTGCATCGTGTTATTAAATTCGGTCTAATTTAATTTTACAGCTTCAATTGTAATTTAGCTGAAAATTTAATAATACTTTAGTGCAAACTGTGGGTCATGTCGAACTCGTATTTATTCAGTGCGAATAATTTTAGTTTAGTCGATGACACCGTATTGTCGCCGGAACATCGTATAACTGGCAACATCTGTCATTCCTTTCATATTTACTTTTAATACACTGTAGATCCTAATCTACGCATCTTCAAGACCAATGCCAAAGCTGTTTTGTTATGTGGGAGCGAGACTTGGAAATTATCAAGTGACTGCAGGTCTTCATCAATAGGTAGCTAACGAAAATATTTCAAAGTTGGCCAAACATTGTTTCAAATAAAGATCTCTGGAGGAGGACAAACGAGGAACCCGTTGCCACCCAGATCAAAGGGAGAAAATGGTGGTGGATTGGGCACACCTTGCGGAAGAACCAAAATGCAATTGAGCGACAAGCTCTCTTTTGGAACCCTCAGGGAAGAAGAAGACGAAGAAGACCAAGAACCTCGTGGAGGAGAACTGTAGAGAACGAACTAAAAAGGAGGGGATGTCCTTTGGAGAGCTCAGAGTCCTCGCCCAAAATAGAGTTCGTTGGCGTAGCTTCGTCGAGACACTATGCTCCGCAGAAAGCAACAGGAATGAGTACTAGTAGTAGTAGATCCTAATCGCTTTTCTTTTTCTTGTTGTATAATTTTCCATATACGAGGGTCAGTTGAAAAGTTCGCTTAGCGACATTTTACTGACTCCCGATATCATAAAAAAAAAGTTCATACACAGTGACGGAAGACCGGCGATTGCGAGCGGCTGACATTGCTGAAACTATAGACATTTCACATGAGCATGAGTATTATATTTTAACTTAAGAACTCGTGAAAAATCTTCGTGCAAGGTGGGTACCGCATTTGAAGTTGTTACACTTTTTGGACGTCCACTGCGGGCATCACCTCCAATGTTCGTAGTACCACACTTAAATACAAATGTCCAATTAAAAGCCACTGTTATGAAGGCGCACCATCTCATAATACGTTTACTCCCACCGGCTCTAGACCTCCTTAAACCAAAAATCACAGCGCAATGTTTGATTTTGTCGATTTCTCAAAACACGCGTAACATGTAAATTTCAAACAGCTGTTAAACAAAGAATAAATTAACAAATATATCTGGAAATCAACAGATATTTACACAACATATGAATCTTAAAACATACGAAAATATTTAGTTCCACCCCTAAGCTATAGATGTCGCTCCGTGAACTTTTCAACTGACCCTCGTATTTATTTTTTTGAACTTTTTCCGCAACTACAGTGTTTCTTATCCAGTCTGCTTATAGTACTTCTTCCAGGAGTACACATATCAAAATTGACCGGATAATTTGTACCCCTGGATGCAACAGTGAATAAACACGCGATAAGGAAGACGCCTGAGTTTTAAAATATCTTGAAGACGGTTGCAATTGAACCAACATAACACGCAGACATTAAGTAAACCAACCACTTGGCACATATACTTCACGAGTAACACGAGTTCACAGCGCAGTTGCGTATTTATTATTTTTAATCCATGATAGCAAGAAGGAGATTGGAATTTCGATGGAACGGTGATTTAACTCGTGTGTGGTCCGTTTGTTTAATACGACGCTATGTGCGGCCGATCTCTGGTTTCGTACAATTCTAAAGTGTACCGTGCTTCAGTGTAGTACAAACCACGTGCGTGTAGTACAAACCATGTTCCATTATTTATAAGCAGTAATTACAGTTGAAATAAATAATCGATTTAGATTTCCCTTGAACCTCTTCGAGTGAAAAAAGTACATAAGTTCTTGCTTACAGTGACGGTATAGCCATTATAAGTACCATCAGCAGTTCACCTTTGCTACCGAACAAGGAATGTGGTGACGTATGCCATTCCAATGGACGCAACACTGTAATACTACACATTTAAAATACGTTTAACACAGTTTCGGTGTGACTTGACTGTCTCTCACAAAGTATTTCTTGTAGCGAATACAAAAATACACTTTAACAAAATATTCAATAAATTACACTTACATAAAATGTACGAACGTTCAATCTAATACGCACACAAAATTACAACTAAATACGTCTTCTGAACGTCTGAACAATGTTTTCAGAACCAGTAATACCCCACCAACACAAGCACACACTATCATTCAGTAGACCCCCCTTGAGTAGACGTCAAGGCAGCGAAACTGGTGTGCATACAGTAGAAAAAAGTTACTCTCTTTGAAGGGAGCTGTAATTAATGTGAATAACGTAGCAATAGAGACAGGACTGGAAATACATTATAACAAAACCATATACATGGAAACGAGAAGAACACCGTGCAGTAGGCAATCTCCAAAACTCGAAAATTATGAATTTTAACACGAATGTGAATCTTCTACCTAGGCTCACAAATAAACTACACTAACACCGGTGATATGCATGCGAGAATCCTTAGTGGTAACCGGTGTTGTTACACTTACTCAAAATAAATGAAGTCGAAACCACTGAACAAATCATCAAAATTAAAAATATACATACAGAAGCGTAATTAGAATAGTCGTAACACGTGCATGTGAAACCTAGGTATGAACGCAAAAAAATGAACTGTATCTAAAAATGTTATATAATATAGAAACTTTCTCTTGTGAAAACTTACTTGTCTTTTCCGTCGAACGCGTTTCGGCGTCGTATTCGCCTTAACGCGTTTCAGCGTTAAGCTGACGAAGGCGAATACGACGCCGAAACGCGTTCGACGGAAAAGACAAGTAAGTTTTCACAAGAGAAAGTTTCTATATTATATAAAGTGTAGTGCTGTTAAAGAAGATGATGAACAAAAAAGACAACTATGTATCTAAAAATATTCGAACGAAAAATACTGGTAAATAAGTTTTAGACCTGCGCAATATAAGATGGCTTATTGAGAATACGAAGGAATCACAAAATAAATAAGCTAATACACGGATGTGATATAGTAAAATCTAAAAAGAGTAGAACTATAGCCTGGCTGGGACGCGGTAAGGACTGAACAACACAGAATTCCCAGAAAAATTTTATAAAGTAGATCAGTAGATAGGAGATCAAGAAGAAGGCTAAAGAAGAGATGGATCGAGTGTTATTGTAACTTGAAGAAACTAATTTCAAACAGAAAATCTAATATCTATCCAACTATTTAATTGTTGTAGACATTCAGCGCTTTCTGTTTTAAAGAACAACTTCTTAAGAGTTTTGAAAACAGAAAATATCGAATTTCTGAAGTTATCTTTTGACGTTTAATCATTAGAATCAGGAAGTAACGAATGTTAGCACAGACCAGCACACTGTGTCGCAACAGCGTAGAATTTTCTCGTATAATCTGCAATATAAAACTGTTATTATACTAGGATAAACCACTTCGCTTAGAATGAAATGGCTGATGCAAGTAATTATTATACTGCACATGCGCGATAGTACTAGATGGCTGGCAAACTATATAGGCCTGCAAATTATGATACATTTTGTTAAAAGCTAAAACAATATAACTTCATTATCGTCTGTGTCCGCAACCAACAACGTTTAGGATAATTTATGTCAACCGATGGTGCGTGACGTCAAACTCTATTTAGTTTTATACCGTATTTTTGATGTGCTATATAATTTGAAACAAACCCTTTTGGCGACACTGAAAAACCTTGTTTATCGTTGGCGATATTATTTCAAACTGAACATATGGTAATTTTTAAACTACTTCAACACATTCTTAAATTTCAATCTTCTTTGTTTCGTTGTCCCTTTGATAACGTGATCGCATAAGACGTTACTACATTAATTTAGGAAGCGTAACTCACGATCATAAACAAATTGTGCAGACATAAGGTACGAAAACGGACGACTTGCGAAACATGTGAGATTCGTTCGCTACAATAAATAACTTACTCCTTACAAATCCGGCTGGATAAAAAACAGTTTCACAAGTATACTCCTAAATTTGTGGAGAATCGAACGGCTTCTTCTTCTTCTTCTTCTTCTTCTTCTTCTTCTTCTTCTTCTTCTTCTTCTTCTTCTTCTTCTTCTTCTTCTGATTTTTTAATCCCCTTTGTGTGTCAAACGTTAGGGTTCTCCAACGTTCCCCATATCTCCTTATGTACTTTCTAAATCCCCTTCGAACTTGGGCCAGAAGCTTCAGTTTTGATAAGGTTTCCCCATTCTGGTAGTCAGCTTCACAATATATTCTAGCCACTCCGTCTTGTATTTCCTCTTCCTATTTCTCTCTCTTTTCCTCCTCAGGTCGTGCTTCCATGATGAACTTTGCTATACTTTCCTCCATTCTCATCACATGTCAACCATTGCAGTGTCCTACTACCTCTACATCTGAATCCTACTGAAATTCAGTTTTGATGGTCGTATTCCAAATAAAGAGATTACTCAATTAATTAAAAACCATTATGACAGATAACTTTGAAGAATAGTTAAACACAATTCAAAACTATAATAAACAAATTAGAAGTCAGAAACGCTTTTTTGCGAGACAACTTGGTAAACAAAAACAGAAAAGCGGACAACTGGAAATGGAATAGATCAAAGATATGGATTCGCTTTCTTCATTCCATGTATTGTTAATTACAGATTTCCCTCAGATCCTTCAGCATTATACTCCTTTAAACCGGTTGTGCTAACTCATCCCTTCTACTCCCTTCTGTGTACCATCTAGCCACCTCCTCACAGATACTACTGTACTGACTTCTTCTCAAGTACTCCACTTTGTAATCTTACAATTCTACTTTTCCTTTGATTCCACAAAGCATCCGGACCACACCAAATATCGTGTCATCGATCTTTTCCTGTTTTCTCTAACCTTTAGTTAGATTTCCCATGTTCTTTTAGTATTCTTATTACGTTCGTTCCATTTCTGTCTACTGGAACTGCGTATAGCAACTGCCAAAATTTGCTGGTTGCACTTGTGTAAAAGGATTACTGAATTAAGTGTGACTCGGTTAAAAGTGTGCGGTACAACTTAGTACTGTTTTACCGTGTCCGGCGTCTAACTAATCCCATCACACTAACGATTGCTGTCTACGCAGCAATACGATGATAACGCAAGCGTAATTACAACACTTAACACTTCCTTCTTCGGTCTTCAAATATTCAGTGTTGGACGAAAGCTTTCCCTCACTCCTCCTTTGATCATTGTGAACATCAGTCAGTACCTCCTTCCTGAGTAACGGCACCATTTCCAGACATTCTGTCGAGTGTACCACAGTAAACAGCTGTGATTTGTCTACAAATTTCCGTCGAGGAATTACCTTTTGCGCTAAAAAAAAAACGAATCACAGAACGAACATCGCGTTTATCGAGATTTCGGCTGAACTTTGTTATTTTTAAAATGTGTAACATGAAATACTCACAAAAATCTACTCTTTTACCGAAAATGAGAAATCGGCATCGACCAACGACAATCGTAGTTGATGCTTAGATCGTGCTGGTTACTTAAGTGGGCCTTCTCAGGGCCAATACATAGTTTGTACCTCTATACTGGGGAGAATTGGCGAACACCGTGCCAAATTGTTAATCGTTTCTACATCAAAGGTGGCTTCCGATGGTGGGGCCGAAACGTCTGTTTTCAATCACTATCATACCACGGCCTAACAGCCTGGTAAATAGCAATTCCAACAAAGTCAGTGCCGCCCGTGAAAGCCTAAGGAATTCCAAATAATCGTAGTGTTACCATCACCCCTAAATAAATTCCCTCGCCGCCTAGATGAAAATGTATCTTAACTTTCTAAACACGCCTCGTATCTTCTTCATTTCATATCAGGAAATTATCGCAGATACTGAAGTCCTTCCCGAATGAAACTTCCCTTGTTTGCCCCCCATACCTGCCAAACTTAGAAATCGTAGTAAGCCTACTATATTTAGTATACTAGGAAAACTGCTCTTTCAATCTCTGCGCTTTCAAGAGCGAGCCGTAAGATTTGGTCAACGTTCATGTCTTCCGTGACACTGCATTCAGAGTCGCACTGCGACTAAATCACTCTTTCGGGGTCGTCGCTAACTAAAATCAAACTCAGCATATGGATTGTACGCGGAGTTAGGTGCGCGCCCACTCAAGCTCAATTTACTGTTGCACGGTCGTTGGTCCTTATCCGAACAAGCAGGTTCAAGGCTGTGTCGTATACCTGATTGGATTTAAAGTTCAACTGATCATTCAACACAGAATCGCGACTGTTTACATTCGTGTATGCTCCATAACTTTCAAACTCTTTCAAGGCATTCATGAAACGGCCCTATTCAGAAATGTGTAACGGTATCAAATTGGAGTTGAAGTTTGTGTAAATATGATTGTATGAAATCAAATGTCGAGCAAAATTAGATTGCATGTTATTGTGGTTGTAATTCCTTATTTTCTTAGGTATATGTTCGCGGAAACGTTTTTGGAAACCCCTTCCCGTCTCTCCAATATGTTATGTTGACAATATTGACATCTCCCGACCACGGTACTCGTTAAATTAACTACAGCCATCATTTAACGTGACGGACTAAAGTATTTTCAGTATTATTACAACCCAGATAGGTTTAGACAGATTTAGATCTGAATACCGAGTTGGAATAAATTACGACAAATCCGTCTCCAAGCAGTCACAGATTTGTTTTTGGTTTCGATGGCGGCAATAAATGTTATTTCATTCAACTTAGACAAGATATGTCTCATTTCTATTACTATGTGCCCGAGCTGTTGGCAGGAGTTTAATCCTTTCACTGGCGGGAATTTAATTTTATTCTTAGAAATACGGAGGAGATTAAATTACTGCCAAGACGGGACACACCGAACTATCTTCTAGTCGTGTTTATTTGTACACAAACTAATATCAGATGTCTACTCCTGCTACTGCACACTTTTTCATTGATTCATTCTATCACATAATCCCATTATGTTTACTGAGTACAAGTGTAAATACTTGTATTTTATTACAAGGCTACAATTACAGCTTATATTCAACGAGAAAAATGAGTATAGATGGATCAGTGTTAGAGGTGTGCTAAACTAGTATTTGAAAATAACAGGTACGAACGAAACCGTTCCACTAATACCTGTTATTATCTACCTATTATACATATACCCGTATTATATAATTTGTTATAAGAAATAAATCGAAACTAAAAGTATTAACAGTGTTACTTTACACTGTGACTTAATTAAGCTGTTACTGTTTAAAAGAAAATAAGAAACAAGAGAATTTATAGGCCTATCTATAATACTAATTTATAGACCTATTTGGGAATACTAATTTAAGTTTTCACTAGGAGTAAACAAACTGACATAGATTTAATATTAAATTATTGATTCCATTTTGGTTAGACAGATCAGTTGCGAAATTCATGCAATGAAATTTAGAGTGCACGTAATAGCACAACAGATAATGTCAAAGAAATTTACGTGAGATCTGCAGTGAAGTCGAAATTATCTCCGAAATCACCATTAACAAAAATTACTATATGGCCTATCAGCCACTCTGTAGGTTATAACACAATATAATTCGCTTTTTCCAAATTTACCAAGTTGGTGACTAGTATAATATATAATTTGTTATTATAATCTTTATTATATCTGCATAACACACGAGAATAAATGTAACATCGGTATGGATTTTTCTCATTTATTAAAAAAAGCTTCGTCTCTTTGGCATAGGAGATATTCTGAACCTCGCTCTTTTGCTTCGTTTCGTATTTGTATGGCAATCGGCACATGCGCAAAATGAAGTATTCAGCACCAAAAAGTGACTTTGTACTCGTGTACAAATAGTAATCGTTTATTCGTTAGTTAGGTAGGGTCGTTCCGCGAATCGAAACCGCGAGGTCGCGTGTAATCGGAATGGGTATTTCGACTTTTCAGTTATCGTTGAATCGGAACAGGTATTCAACTTTTCAGTCACTGTTATATCCGTTCCACAAAAATAATCATTCCAAAATACCTGTTATAGGTATATCGGCCCAACTCTACTCAGTGTAGACTGACACGAGTGTCTACAAATCAGTACAGATAGCCAACTACATATCCATCATACCTCGATCAAACACAGCTTCGAGGCAGAAATATACTAGTAAGCTCCTTAAGTTGCAAAACTCGGCCAGACTTTTACCATTTTTTCCTAAATTTTGACTGCATTTTTTGCTTGTGGCACCTCTCAAAATATAAATATTTTAGATAAACATAATTTCCTTTAACCTGATGTTCGGGATGAATTTCAGTTTTCTCAAAATGTAATTTTGGCTTTGGTTTCAAAACGTTTTTTAACTTTTAAACCTAACTATATTTTGGTTGAAATTCTGTTTAATTTAACATCCTACATGGATTTATGCAATTTTTTCCAAACTTTATGGACCCTGCTGCCTCAAAATTTTGTAATTCGCAAACCTGAACATTATATTCAAATTGTGGTTACAATTCTCTTTAATTTGAGTATTTTGCACTACACCATGTTCTGATTTTAAAAATGTTTCTTCCAAACTTTTGCCTACGCCACTCTATTTTTGGGGGGATCAAAGTAAAAAATTCTATAGGGCTCTGTAGGTCACAGGTCCGAGAATATCATGGCTGAGAAATTTAAGGGCCTGGTTTGGCACGAATACAACTGACTTATTCCGTACAGCAGTACAGAAAGTTAAAATAGCCCCTGTATGATATCCAACATCCGAAACGGGGAAGAAGAAGAAGAAGAAGAAGAAGAAGAAGAAGAAGAAGAAGAAGAAGAAGAAGAAGAAGAAGAAGAAGAAGAAGAAGAAGAAGAAGAAGAAGAAGAAGAAGACACAGGTACCAGACATGCATGCCATGTTTTCTGAAAATCAAACTGTCCAAACGGTCGAGTTAAAACTGAGAGCTCACTTCGCTCGTTCAACAAACCTGAAAACATTTATAAAAGATGAAGATCTATCACGAAGTTTGGATAAAACCAAAATGATAAATCAGACAAGCATAAATCTACATGATCCAGGCAAAATGTTATTATAGAAGAAGACTGCGCAGAAGCAGTATGATGTTTGAGCATCAAAGTAGTAGGTATAAAGTAGTAAGTAGGAATGAAGAGGCAGAGTGGAAAAGAAAGTTAACTCTAACAAACTATAAAAACTATTATACTATCAATCCCACGCTATGGTAGTGAAACCTGAACATTAACTGAAAGACACTGGAACGCTTAAAGATATTTGAGACGATATTCCTGTGGTTAATCTTTGGCCCCGCATAAAGAAATGGAAGGGGAGGATACAAGATAATCAAGAGGGTTATTGTCATTTCTATGACGCTAGAGTAGTTATTAGACAGAAAACTGAGGAGACTGCAATGGATTTTGGCATATTATCCGTTGCGAGCGGATACCGTAGAACACCAAGAAGAGAACTCATTTCAAAATAGAGGTCAAAAGTCCAAAAGGCTGGCAAACAAAAATAGGAAGATACTGCTGCCGCAGTTGAGTTAGAGTTGCCGACAATGCGAGGATGGAAATTCTTCGCTACAAACATAATGAAGTGGGGGGGGGTCAAAATAGAGGAAGCCAAAGGCTGACTTACGGGAGGAGGAGACAATTACAACTTATGTAATTCTTAACGCAATACGCATACCTTCTAGAAAATATAGCAGCGAATATTATCCAATATTCAAAGTGCGTGTGCTTGTATGTGTATGTCTGTGGTATAAAACGGAATATAAATTAGCATAATAATAATAATAAAGACGTATAAATATAAATTACATACGTAAATTTACGGGCAGTCAAACAGTTAGTTGCGTTACCATAATAAAAACAACACGTGAAATATTTATGAAAGTTCTTTTGTTTGTCTGAAAGTACAATTGATCTAGTTTTCTACAAAATTGCCTAGTTTATTTAAACATTTATTATAACGTGCCGTGTACCCTACCAAGCTGTCTCGTTTTCTCGTCATAGTTTTCCCCAGACATTATCTTTCATCCATAATTTGCTAATTTATTACTTTGTCCATCAGTTTAATTTGAAACAGTCTCGTGTACAGCCGCACTTCAAGTTCGTCTGTGTTCGCCTGTCAGCTTCCTCTGCTGACTAGGTTTCGCATCCACATTACGCTATGGTTCAATTATAAAAAAATATATAAACTCAGGAAATTCTCCCAATTCCTAATCCAGTAGATGACATTAACGTTATAGCTTGCTCTATTCTGCTTTTCAAGTCTTTCCTGCTTCGTCCATACCTTCCGATATTGCTTCTCAAGTAAGCGAATTCATACATTCCTCTTTGCCAATTATTAATTTTTAAAGGATTCTACTTCCGTTTCTAGAGCTTTTAATAATTCTCACTTCTCT
The DNA here is from genome assembly GCA_034769895.1 of Magicicada septendecula. Classification (NCBI taxonomy): domain Eukaryota; kingdom Metazoa; phylum Arthropoda; class Insecta; order Hemiptera; family Cicadidae; genus Magicicada; species Magicicada septendecula. The sequence continues at coordinate 1,308,346,646 of CM068367.1, forward strand.
TGATTTTTAAGCAAAATCTTTCTTCAAAGGAGAACAATATCATCAGCAAGACATATTTGTATTCTTCCTTTCCGAACTGTTATCACTTATATCTTCAACAAGGATTAAGCCAAAAATGGATTGTTCCAGTCCCAAGCAGACAGACTAGAGTTTGTCCAAAGCTCTTCGGACACCCCACATCTCTCCGTCATTTCGGCTTATAATTCCACAGTTGTTTGGGAATGCGGCAGTCACCCATTCGGTTAAGATGTTCCAACCACTTTAGCCGATATCGGGCAATCCTATCAGGTATACTCATAATATTCAGTTCCTACCGTATTTCTGCATCTTTTTTTGCGACTCTGAACAGTATATTCTGCCACATGCCTGAGAAATCTCATTTCGGCCGCTTGAATATGACAGACCTGGGAGTTCTTTCTCAATTCCAATTCTTAGAACCACAGAGAAGTGTGGTTAGGGCCATCACCTTGTAGAACGTTAGGCGTGTCTCTGTACTCGTTTATTTTAAAGGTCTCTTTTATTTTTTCTAATACAATTGGAATTGGAATTCGCTACTTTACTCGATTCAAAAACTAGCTGCGTCGTATGACAACAATTGGGTAGAAACACTTTTGAAGAGTCGGAAAAAGAGTTTTGAAGGTGACCCTCCACCTTTAAAGAATAGGTGTAGAACATACAAGATCCTTTCAAAGTACTGGACAGCTTACAGAAATGCCGCGTGGTTTCAACTGTAATAATGATAAAACAACGTTGAAGAGCACAGAAAATAATGGCTCTGGCATGAAACAGGCGGAAACGTTACCGGGTCATTTACTGAGAGCACAAGGTGGACCCGGATCCTTTTCTTGTCTCAAGATACACGATCACAGAAAACATTACGTTCCGATCAAAGTTTAATATATCTCACTCAGTGGCATGTATTTATTGTGGTACGCGTCACTGTCGCGCGCGCGCGTGTGCGTGTGTGTGTGTTTACGTTCTTCTGAGACAATAAATCGCCTCATTCGGTTATTACGTAGTAGAGACGATTTCGTGTAACTGCCTAATTTAAATAAACATTATCTCTTAAAGAAGGTTTTTGCGTAAATCGCTCCGGCCTTGCATCGAACACATTTATTGCCCTCTATTCGAATTATACCAGCGTATACGGGGCGACGTAAATCCAACTTTACGTGTTCTTAGCAGTAGTAACATTATATTTTACACGCACAATAAAACTTGTTCCCGATTCTTTCGCTTCCACGCGCGTGTTAACACGTGGACAACAACTGCGTGGAAATACACGTGCGTACACGTAAATACGTGCCTTGAATACATTTCTTACGCTCCGTAACAGTATAAAGTTTGTAATAGTATTACAGTTTACGCCGCTCTCGAAATAGTAAATATAAGATCTTATCGCGCGTATTAATTTTGAACGTCGTCTCTGCGTGCTTGATTTTAGAGACAACAAACTACCGCAGCTCTCGTTTTAGGATAGCGGTGACAAACTCGTGGCCTTCCGACGCTTTATGCGCAGCTCGCATATTTTCATACCACAGTGAGAAAGAAGAAAATAAAAATTCACAGATGCAAACTCTGAATTGTTACATTTTTATTTTCTTACCTCCTTTTCACATTCAGATTATAATATTTTCACAAACTTACGCTATTTTAAGTCTTTTTATTATGAAGTGTATGTTTGGTGAAATGAGTTAATTCTTATAGTCCACTCTTTCCACTGTTTTGTGGTAACTTGTTAATCTCCGCCTACTGAAGATTTTGTTCTTGAGCAATGCTCAATGCCATGTTCTTCTTGGTCTACCTCTTTTGTTTACCCATTCCCCTCTTGTTTCTGGTGAGACTCCGTACCTCCTTCCTACTGCTAAACCATTGTAGTTGGCTCTCTTATATCTTTGGCGCCACTGGTTTTATCATACACTGTCCTGAAGAAACTTCATTAATAATTTTATCTCTTCTTGATTTGTTCCCTTGTGACTTTCGAGTAGGAAAAATGTCCGCTAAGGACGTTGCCAGCGGCCTGTATACTAAGTCCAGTGGTAGGAGTGCTATCTTCGAGTCTCTGGTCGTGCTCTGGGTTTTATTCGGAGACCCACCTCTTAGGTTCTTCCGCTCCTAGTTCCGTTGGGAAACATTCCTCATCTGTCTCTAGAACCGTTGACCATTCCTCACCTTTAATCCTGGCGGGGCCCTTACCGGTAGTATGAAAGAAAAACAAGAAAAAATAATTACGTAGTAAAGCTGAATGATAAAAACTAAGAGTCCCCTAGCTCTAAAACCCCAATTGCGTCGGGGTCGAAAAGACCAAGAGTTGCTCAAGAGAGACCAGACAGGAAGTATTAAAGAAAATGATTCCACCTAAGACAAGTTGAAGCAAGGTGAGGATCCAGCTAGGGTACATCGGGTGTGTTAAACTCGTATCCACCGGGTGTGGACTCCTGATGATCTCCGTTGTGACATCACTTATGCCGTGTATTATGATGCTCATAATCAGTTTGCTACGTTTTAGTCAATGTGTGGCGCAATTCATCAAGCGTTAACAAGGAAACAAAGAACAAGGAAAGTTAGTTTAGTAGAGATTCGACTAAACGTTAATAAGGTAATGGTTGAGCCAATGTTATTGTATGTTTCTGAGACGTGGGTGCTGATGGAGAAACGTTTGCGTAGGATACAGGCATCGGAGTGAGATTCTTGACTTTAACAGTAAAGAGGTAGACTCTACAATGAAAACATACGTAAAGAGTTAATATCCAATCTCGTATTGCAGAAATGTACAGCCCATCTGAATAGGATGCCAGGTGGCAGGCTTCCTAAAGAAATTTGGCAATACAATCCTGTTGGACAACGAAGTGTAGGAAGATTTATGAAGCGTTGGTGAAGTAGATGTATTTCCTTTGGGACCGGAATAGGCGATTCCTTATTCCCTGATGGAAAAGCAAGAAGAGAACGTCTCTCCTTGATTATCATTCTTTTATTCTTTCTAATTTTATTCGGTTTCTGTTTGTTTTTAAGCGCCCAGGCTTCACTTCGTTGCACTACCGTTAGAGTCGCTACCTGCGATTAATATGATTCAGGTTTTATGTCCATTGATCTCAACTTTTCCAAAAAATTATTTTAAAAAAATTGTTTTATGTACTGCTACACATATTATGAAGAGATTTTTCCATATGGAGAATTTTCTCAAATACAACCGCTGTGTTCTCGCCGAGTTTTACAGGTTACTTTCAGATAAAAGGCAATTTGCTATACACAAATACAAATTCGCATCGGATCCCATTGTAAAATTTAATATTGAGAACGTCGTCAACACGAGCAATGTCTGTGAAATGTGGCATCTAACAGACATTATACAAGTGAAACGGTCGAATGCCGGGCTAATAAGGCCGTGGTCTCATGTTTGAAGAACCAAACGTTTCGGTGTCACCAACGGAGGCCATCTTCAGTGGTAAAGAGGACCAACAGATGATGTTCGCCGTAAACACCCCCTGCTGGTACTCTTTACCGCTGAAGATGACCTCCGCTTGTGAGGCCGAAGCGTTTGGCTCTTCAAACATGAGATCACGGCCTAATAGTCCGGCATTCAACGGCTTCAATAATACTGACGCCGGCCGTGAAAGCCTAACAACTCAATTATATAAGTGCTACTATTCACTTGTAAGACACATTAAAAATGGTTTGGGCCAAGTAGTACAAAGTTCACTGTTTAAGCTTAATAAAAGATTGTCCTTATGTGACGATTTAATTGATAATAAAATCTTTAATAAATAAAAAATTAATTTACTAGCAATTAAGTATTTTTAAATCGCACTATTAAACCTAAAGCCCCTGTACTAACTCAGAATAAGTATGGGATGTAAATGGAAAATCTAACTAAACAATTAATAAAAAACCGAATTGTAAAAAGCTATTAATATCATAGTTAACCCTTTTGCAAGTCATCATGCGTTGACCTGTTTAATTCCGGACTCAACGTGTTTAGCGAGTCGTCTGTAACTTAGGAAAGTATAAAAATCATAATGTTTGTAATTAGTAATTTGAAGGCACGAGTAGTAGTTAAAATAATTCACTTAAATTATATATGTATAATTAATGTATTGTTTCTTGTAATAATAATGTCACTTTAAATAAAAATAGGAACTATATTATCGCGGAGTACTCGCCCCGCTCCGTTGTAATGTGCCAGTCGAATCGAGAAAAGAGTGACAATGCAGCCGTCAGACCGTACACACCTACGAGCGAGAGCTCTTCAAAAATGCATTGATTAATTTTAAGCTTAACTGTTAGCTACCACTACTAAACGTGGCGACCAAGTTTTAATATATAAAATGTAGAAAGTTGTGTTAAGAAATGTAATAAGTTAAACAAAGGAAAAAACTAACAACTAGTAAGCAAGATGACGTCTCCCCTCAAGAGGTAAATTCCAGTACAACTTTACATATGAAGATGTGAGCTGCATAAACTTCACATGTGGACGTATACGAGCCATACGACGCTGACTAGGACCTACGTGGATCTACACCAACTTTAACCAGAAGAACTTCAATCTCCTCAGTGAACCAGCTATCTAGTACTCGCCGAAGACACGACCCAGATGACGACGCCGACTTCCAGAATCCCCAAGAGTGACACCCCAGGACGAGGTCACCACGACTTATTGTAAAGGTGACTCGATAGCTTGCCTATCGAGAGTTAATTATATTTGAGACATAACTTACAGATGAAAGAGACTTTTCAAAGACTATAATTTTCTTTAAATACAAATGAGACCAACTAAGAGTATACTGTAATATAGAATATCATACGTTGTAACGTTAATATGTAAATGTTAATTATAATCTCTTTAGTAAATAATACCATTCTTCAAATGGTAAAAGAAGTCTTGCAAGCACCTAGATGAACATAGTAATACTCAGACATCTTTGCAATATATTTAAAGTAAACTAGGATCCGAGGTAAAAAGTACATGATCATTATGATCCCTAGTTTTTCAGAAAACCCTTTGAATATTTTAATCTAATTAATTATGTTATGGGATCTTTTCATATCATTTGTTAATAAAGAGAAGTCATCTTATTACACATTGAAGTGAGTGCATAAATCAGTGAAATACCTTCCCTTGTTTCCTAATAATTAGCTTAATTAATTTTGTTAATTGTGTTGAGTTTAATTTCAGTTCGTTACAACGTAGGCAGCCCATATAATTGGCTGGTGTCAATTAGGATGGGTTCCCTGGATTTGTAACGTGGCAAAAAACGTTACACTTATAGTGTCCTGAATCAACAAGCACGATTACGTTGTGCTTAAGAATGTGATAAAAGACATTAAGGTCAGTGACTGACACAATCGATTCCAGGCCCACGAAGTCATAGCCCATGAGACGTCAACTCATAAAAGGAGAGTCAACTTATGACACTTTCGTTTTGAAGACGATATTTAAATTACAATAAAAAAGTTCTCGTCGTTTATGATCTGACACATCTTAAAACTTCTTCTTATGTTTCTTCGTCTTTTTCTTCTTCTTCGTCTTCTTCTTCATCATCTTCTTCTTCTTCTTCTTCTATGACATCACAGTTCGGATTCGAACCTTAGCCTTCATAATCATCGGCCTCCATCTTTCCGTGTCCTTGGTGATTGATGCCCATTGTTTGGTACCTGAACATATTGGTTTTGCGAGGAAGGGTTGTTGGGCCTTCACGCAATCCCCAACCTGGAGGGCCGGGTCGGTTTTATTCAGGGTTTCCGTCCCCTAGACTAGCTCCTTTCACCACAGCTTAGACCCTGATCTATCCTGATTTTCTGTCGGGGTTTACTACCTTAGCCTTTGAAGATCTCACTTCATAGCAAGGCAGCGATTCTCTCTATTTACTCCAGGGAGAGTGGGTTGCCTCTTCCGCCTTTTCCGCCATACCGTAGGTCCCCTGCTCTGCCGCATCCGCCGTTGAGGTCTTCACCGTAACCCTGACTAGCAGGTGCTACCATCCGGAGCCAGATGGACCCAGGTTTTTACGAGTTGTTACTCCTCCACCTAACGCGGGCGATTGATTCGCTCGTAGTCCCGGGTTCATTTCCCAGTGGAAGCTCCGTACGGCGTGCACTCAGCGTCGTGAGGTAGAATTGGGTAGCCGACTGAGATAACAGCAACTAGCGGCTAGCGGCGCGTTGTACTACCCACACAACCCCCACACTAAACACAAAAGACGCACAGTGTGCCTTGGTCCTTAACGGATTGTTGAGCAGAGGTATTATTTTATATTTTTTACTCCTCCACCTCCTCCTTCCTCATCACTTGCGAGATGAGGCCCCGGGCTTGGGACCGGTATACCAGAGTTACTTCATATTCTATAATAAAGGGTTAATTAGTTGTATATAAGATTTTTTTAATTGCAGTCAAATGTATTTCCGTACCATCAGTTTGTGTTCTTCTCTACGAGGCTCTAGAACTCCCGGCATTTATGGATTTTGCAGTTTACAGAAACACTATTGACTTATAACGCAGTTGCAGTAAATACTTCGTGTTTTGACAGTAACCGCTTATTTCCTTATTAAAATCTTGCAAATAAACCTGTTAACTGACTTCCTTTTTTGTTTGTAACTCTGACTTTTGATCTGTGTTATAGGCTTATCTTATATCAAGTAAACCACAACTTTAAGTCGAATGAGCAAATACAATCTCTGTCATAATACTAGCGCACTGCTAATAACCTCAGGCTCAGTTAGGTGTCAAACTCGTCTCGGCTTTTATCTTTAATCCAGGACTTAATCTCAGCATTTATCCTAACCTCCTACAACTTTCATACATTTTATATACGTCTTTCTTGTGTGTATTGTGATACACAGAACCCCTTCCCTCATTGTGATACACAGAGAATGTTGAGGGTGTTAGGCGTGAATATCTCTTTTTTTGTATAACCTTAATTTTTCTTTCCTAAAACTACTTACTTCGGGCTCTCCTCAGAGTGTTTACTTTGTCCATATTCCGTATTACTGTCAAGAACTCAATATGAAATATTTCAATAAAACTGCATTCTGTAAATATTCTTCGCTTATTAATTGAGTGCAATCAATAAATTGAAAATTAAAATATCTTAAAATTATTTACAACATACTAAATTAGATAATTTTGTTTTTATTGCTACAAAGGGCTAAATAAATAAGTCATGTAACAGGTCTACAAGTTCTACAAGGCCTACAAGTAATTTGCACTACAAATTATACTATAATCGGTTTGTAAACTGTATGCTGATCTGACCTGTCTCTTCGATTTCCTGAAGCTGGTAAAAATATAATTTTCACTGGATTCCAAGCAGTGGAAATGTAAGGTATGATATGTAAGCTTTATATTCATGTAAGCTTTACGTATGAACCAGAAAACAGATCCGCGACTAAAAAACACGGCAGCTAGAAATAAAAACAAATAATTTTTCCGTTCAAAATGTTATTTAATAATGAAAAAATATTAAATAAATTTAATATTTGTTAATGTACATAAACATAATGTAAAGAAATCTTTTCATTGTTTCTTATTTTTCATGAGTGTTTTTACAGCTTTTGTGCCTCATCAGAGTTAGTAATCCTTCATCTCTCCCTGGTCTCTGGCGGCAGTCGTTCTTATTTTTCTATAGACTGCTAGATTTTGCTTTGTTTTACACATTGCCGATTTCTTTCCTTCTAC